>LYNE01007907.1:0-11953 GCA_001662545.1 Rosa x damascena
AACAAAACAAAAATCTGTTTTGAATTACAAGAAAAGAAAACCAAAATTAAACTAGAAAAAGGACATGGTTACACTTTTGAAGATCTCAAGAACGCAAGAAAGCTTCAAAGGTGGTGGAGGCAATATAAGGACCACGACAAGGAGATGTTGATGGAGCTTGATCACGGCTTCTTGACTTGAAGACAGGATGACGAAATTTTGAGAGAGAAAAAGGGAGGATTGCGTATTTGATACAGGGTTTGATGATATTTTTGAGTTGTGGAAGAGGTGGACGTGTATGGAGGGAGAGAGATGGCTGAATGGAGTGAAGGAATATTGTGAAAAAATTCCAACATAGGTGTCTATATATAGAGAAGCTCTAGAAGTCAACCCTATCTCTTCGTCTTCAATTCTGATTCTTCTTTGTGTTGATGTAGACTTCCTTTTGAATTTTCTCATTGGTCCACATCATCATGGCTGCAATATATCCTCAAAATCAGATCAAATATGGAGTAGAGACCTTCCCAAACTCATCCCAAAAGATATTCACGTCCAAACTCTCTTTATTCGCACAAAACCTATTTCCGGGCAGATTGACCTCCGTGTACTAAATCGGCCATAACTTCTTCTAGAAAAGTGATATTGATCAACCGTAAAAAAAACTCTAAAAACTAGACATCCGTAGCTTTCCAACCATATATAGATAGTAATTTAGTTCGTTCTGATATGTCCTCAGAACTATGTCGAAGTTGACTGATCTGCACAGGCAGGTTCCTAAAAACTCACCCTTTTTGGGATTTCCAAAATCTTCTTGAATATTCTCCATATTGCATGGTAAAACCAACTAGAATTTTTTTAGGACTTCTCTAAGACGTCAAGAAGGGTCTAGAAACTCATGTGCAAGTCACATACTTCAATCTTTAGGCCAGGCTTCTCAATTGGACAATTTCAAAGCCCATTCCTTCAATTGCCGAAATTCCTTGTGCATTCTAGAACATTCTTGAACTATCTTAAGTCATCTTGAAGCCATAACATCTCCTAGAACCACCAGGACTCCTAGTGTCATCAGGTTTCCTAATCCAACTAGTACTTTGTCATTTCTCATTTCCGAACATCATTTTTCCGAGCTCACTCCTAGTTGTATTAGGATTCTACTTCAACTGGGATTCCTTCTCCTAGTAGGATTAGGAAAACTTCATTTCTCCATTTCTTTGTCATTTCTGTGCCACATTTCCTCCTTGCCTTCATTTCCTTCATTTCTAGCTCTTCTTAGCTAATTTCTTGCATTTGGAGCTCATTTCTACCTAAGAACACAAAACTAAGTTAGAAATGATATTGTTAAGAGAATAACTAAGCAAAATGTAGAGAGAAATGCACTAAAAGCATGGAAAATATTAGTCCGATCACGCCACCACCACCACCAACACCTGCCAAAACAACTCAGTCTTCCTCCTCTCAGTAGGAAACCGCCAACAAATCTTCCGCTACACCTTTGAACCACAAAAAAAAAAAAACAAAGAGTGGCAACAGGGCAACTACCAGGATAAGTGGCAGAAGGATCAATAGTATCACACCAAGGGTAATTGGTCTTTTCATAACGACAACCACAACAACAAGCAGGCGGCATCCTTCCAGCTATATACTGTATTAACAGTACTCAACGCTTCTTATGAGGAAATTTATGATCAGTGCAAAGACCAAATCCCTCCGCTACCACCGCGAAAGTTCCCTAGGGTAGGAAAGCCAAGAAACACTGGTTAGTAGTGAAAAATACCATGAAGATAGCGGTCACAACACCAACAGTTGCAATGCCCTAAAGATTTCAATTGAGACACTCTACAGTGACGGCAAGTTGGAGCAATTCAAAGTCTGACAACCAGTACTAGTAGTCTTCAACATCAAGCCAATGCGCTGTATCAACACAATCATCTCCTTCTGCCCCCTGCGTGCAGCGAGAACCTTTTGAGCGGCTTTCTCCTGCCGATCGCCAAACCCATTGCCCCCGGAAAGCCCCCCACGGAGGCAAGAGAGGTGGGCTGAATCACGGCAATCCCAGCTAGCGCTAGATGCGAGTGATGTGGCATCTCATGGACAACCTCATCCTCCGAGGGTGTAACTTCCTTGGTCTATGGATCGACCACCGTCTTCCACTCCTTCAGACCCGCCGCGAACATACCTTGAAGGTAGTTTTGCAACTCCGCATTATCCATCTCTTTTTGGAAGCTTGCGCGACTCAACTTGTTACTAGGAACAGGATCTATAAAACCAAAGGGAAAGTAAATCAACAAAACACAAACTATATATCTCCAAGTCCATTCCACTACCACAACAAACAACTTACACAACATACCTGGGAGTCGAGTAAACTTCAACTCAACCAACAAGTCCCAACCTGTCAGTAGACGTAAGTCAAGCAGGTTGTGATTCTTCCAGCAGCCGAGAACTTCGCTACGAGGCACTCTTCCACACTCGTCAACACAAAAATATAGGAACGAAAGACACGTCAGCAAAAAAAAAAAAAAAAAAACACACACACACACACAATATGTACTTCGAAGTTTGCAAGAACAACAAAAACAAGCAGGTCAACGTCAACCTCATATAGGTTGAAACTCTTACTTAGTCCTAAAAGTCAGCTCTTCCTTGTTCACTATGGTATCGTGCTCCCAACCCTAGCTGGCAACAAAAACGGTCGTTTGCCAGGGAGACATGGAATTCGGCAGATTCTCAATAAACTTCAGAGCCCCAGCGCAACGGGTCAAATTCACTTGCCTGCTACAGCCCTTCCTCTTCACGTAAACGAGCTTGTAAAAGTGAAGCACTTCGGCCACGGTTGGACCCTCATAACTGGACAATTGGCAAAGCAAATTCAGCTCCATAAGCATCTTCCACATGTTTAGGCAAACTTACCCAAACGCAACGCTGAATTCACACAAGAGAATTTGAAAATTCGGCAACAGCGAGAACCTTACTCCCTAGCGGATCACTGCCTTGTGAATGGCGGCATACCCCCCCGGCAAGCGCAATGCTTTCTCGCCTCTCTATGGCAACCTCAACTTCGACACACCAAGAAGCTTGTATAAACGCTTGAGCCTGTTAATCGCTATTTGAGTCATCGGACTTGCCGGCTCATCCACAGGAGTACCATTGGACAACACTCACAACGATTCGACACTACTTTCTCCTACGGGGCCATCGTCATCTTCATGGGAACCGCTAGCAGCACTATTACTTGCCAACCTTTCCTCCCGCTAATGGCTAGCGGTGGTATCCTCCCCCACAGTTAAAGTCTCTGCGCTACCACCACTGAGTTACACACCCATGTTTGGATAAATTGTTTGTAGCTGTTCAATGTCTAACGGCTCGCACAATGAGATTCCTGCAGGGGCAGACGAACGCAACGAGTCAATAAATATCCTATCAGAAGCGTCAAGCGACACGTCAGACCCAGAATCCTCACTACTCAAGATCTCTACGACGTTAGCCATCATAAACAGTACCCTAAAACCCAAACTGTTCTGCAAAATAGATCTAAACTACCCATCTGTTAGAGTTTATCTAAGAACACCAAGAAAAAAACACCACAAAACCCAGAATACCAAACAAAAATCACAAACCTAGATTCGACCATCTAGCAAGTTAACCACAAAAATAAATAAATAAAATAATATAAAAAATCCTCGCCCCAGCCACCAAATAGCCAAAATCAATTCCTAATACCACCTCACATTCTCAAACACATGCCTCAAACACCATTAAAAACTCCAAACACAAAACTTGCACAGAACCAGAAGCGCAAACTACAAGTACAACAAGAATTGAAAGAGAGATTTCACCAACCTGAAATGAGTGAAGGACAAGAATTCCTTGTGCTTGCAAGACCTTGGTTTGGTTTTCATCGATCTCTGTCTGCCTCCCAACTCAATGCCCCCGTTTTGAACTCAAGCCTCTCTGTTGCAGTCACTCGATGGTTGAGGAAGGTTGAAGACAATGAAAAATTTGAAGTTTAGGTTAAAGTAGAGACCTTTCGAGGATTCCCCCTTTTTTATGTCAATCTCCTCCAAATCCGAGCCGTCCGTCACGAACATGCTCCTCACCAGATGACGACACGTGCCTCACTATCTCACTAACCACCAGAGTTAACTGAGGCAACGCCTCGGTTACACAAACAATAATTACTCGCATTTATGGCGAAACGACGAGCGTGCTACAAATACGTGCACCTACACTCCAAGCCAGCCAGCGACTGACACGTGGCACGGCTGTCAGAGGTAACGCTTATCCATTCTAACCGTCAAATCAAATGTTCAAGGGAGAAGTCTTCGCTAAGCGAAACACCGCTAGCGGAACTTCTCACTTTTAAATTTTCAAGGGAGAAGTCTCCGCTAAGAAAAACATCTCTAGCGAAACTTCTCACTTTCAAATTCTCAAGGGAGAAGTCTCCGCTAAGCAAAACACCTCTAGCGGAACTTCTCACTTTCAAATTTTGAAGGAGAAAGTCTCCGCTAAACGAAACACCGCTAGCAGAACTTCTCATTTTTAAATTATCAAAGAGAAATCTCGGCTAAGCGAAACACCACTAGCGGAACTTCTCACTTTCACAATTTTCCAAGGAGAAAGTCTCCGCTAAGCTTAATTCAGCTGAGAGCTGCGCTAGAGGAATCTCTCATAAGGCAACGCCTCATAATGTCGATAACGGCTATGCGGCATTGCAGTCAAGCATTTCTCCTTCAGGAAAAAGTAAAGGGACAGGTCAACAACGTCTACGACTGCCCTGATCAGGCGGTTGACCCCCGATGCTTGGGTATCAAAGATTAGGCTCGCTACCTAACACCTACTACTTTATGCTGCTCCCTTTATCAAACAATTATCCGACCAAACGGAGACCTATCTTAGCCGGAGAGTGGGAGACTCCCTAGGGGCCTAGTAGGGCCCCACCTGAAAGGGTATAAAGCTTTTGCTCATAACAAGTCTATGGTTGACAACGCACTGACGCTAATTATGCTCGGCAAGACTAGCAGAAGTAATGCTTCAAAAAGCTAGGCAACTCCCCAACCAAGATAGCCCTCCGTGAATGGGGACTTGGGGGAATTGTACTTACATGAGCATTTGCCTAAGCATAATTAGCTATAATGAGCCACGCTCATACTGTCGCCAGTGGCACCAGCAACTGTCAAAGGTGTGACCTACGGAAACACCTCCAAACATGTTATCACCTGAGCTCCGGCTCAGCCTGAGATCACCTTTGAAACGCTGCCACACGCTATACCAAGATCACCTAGCTAAAGCATCAGAAGTTGGGAAGTAAAGCACATCAGTCCCACATTAAAAATAAGGAAGTGATTAGTCTCTCCCTCACCTATAAAAGCTTCACTCCTTTCTCCTCATTAACTACACATTTATTACTTACCTAACTTTATTCTACCAACATAAATACACTAACTGACTTATACATCGGAGTAGAGAAGACCGCCAACCCCAGTCTCCCTTTGACACCCTTTGTATTTTACTTGACAGGTAGCGATAGCGCTACAACCTCCTCAGTAGCAGTCCAGGTTTGGATCGTTAACAAGATTTGGTTATCGCTGAATCTTAGACATTAACACCTTCTTAGTCTTCTTACTCTTCTTTATCTTACCCTTCCTTACTGGCTTAAATTTACCACAACCTTTAGATGCAATACCATAAGGTGCGTTGTTCTTGTTATCCAAGAAACCACACATCTTCTTTTCACTGGGATTCAAACCACACATTTTTTTTTTCAACTGCCAAGTTGAGCCTCAATTTCTTTAGAGAGATCAAAACCTCCTTAATACACTTGCATCTGGCATCCGCAAGTTGTTGTGACTTGTGAACCATCTTCCATGATCTACCGACCCAACTCTAGCATGGTAATGTTGTGATATAGATTTCAACTCGAAATGGATAAAGGCTATACAAATTTCTGTTTGCTCGAAAGTTGGCTCGACCACATGTCATAATGCCTATGGCTTTTTGGCTTACACGTGTCCTTCCGACTTTGTGCTATGTACGACAACATCTATCAATTGGCTACGGAGAGGCCAAGTGAGATTTTGTACTTTTAATCTCACAATTGTAGGCCAAGGAAGGATCTTGACCACAAGATTCTTTGTTCCTTAAATGCATTACAAGAATCAACCTCACTAGTCGAAGTCTTTTTGTTGTGTAACTTGGTGCTCGAATGTGAAAGTGCAAGTGATAGTGATTTTTATGATTTCTTAATATTTAAGGAAAGTAGATGCAGGGAAAAGTGCATAAACATAAAGTGTAACAATGTAGGGCGTGCTTGCTTCACCGGACTATCATGCCTAACCTTATATTCTACAAGAGTCCTACACTCCTCTAACCTAGGTTATGCTATAGTAAGCCATGAATCATGTTTGATGTTGTCTAGGACTAAGGAGCAACAAGAAAGAACAACAACAGAAGCAAGCAATGAATCATGTTTGGTGTTGTCTAGGACTAAGGAGCAACAAGAAAGAACAACAACAGAAGCAAGCAATGAATCATATGCACAATCCTCACAATTCACAAAACAATTTTGAATCTCATAAATGAAGCATAAGCAAGCAAATCAAACAAAAATTGCAAAACCCTCATACCTGGAATTGAATTGGTTCTGTCTCAAACTCTTCAATTCTTGCAGCCAACAACCAAATAACGATTCATGGCAAATGAATTTATGTAAAATCCTCCTTCACTCATCACTTTAGGCTTAATGATTACTAGTCATCTCTGAATCTCTGTGTTTTGGCTAGCAGAAACTTAGAGGGGATTAAAGGGGAGAGTGAAAAATTGAACCTGCAGAAGAGATGGAAGGAGACCGAAGTAAACAATAGCAGAGTGAGAAAATCATGAAGCTGATGAAGCAAACAGTCGATGAGTGAGATTTTGGCTTCCATAGTCCGATGGTTAATGGCATCGTTGTGGATGAAGGTGAAAGCGTGTTTTTGGGGACTCTAGAGTCTCATTTAATTGAGTCTCAGTTGTTGCCAAACACAGGATGATGCTTGTTGGACTAGATAAGGCAGTCCACTCCTTTCCAATCCCATGAAACAAACAGCGCCGTAAAGTCCATGAATGTAAGTGTAAAAAAATAAGTGAAGGAAGATAAAGTACATGAAAGATAAAGAAATAAAAATAAAGAAATCAACAAAGATATGGTGTATTAAATGCAATTGAGATATTTTGAAGATGTTGAATGGTATAGAGATGTTGTTCGGAAGACCTTTAAAGAAGATACCTGTGATTTTTTTTTTTTTTACTCCCTATACTTTTCTCCATAAAATAGTTTAGTCCAAAATTTTAAAATTAAACAGGTTAGTCCTTATTCTTTCAAATTCTCACACAAAAAAATGACTATTATACCCTCACTTTTTTTTTTTGCCTCTCTCTCTCTCTCTCTCTCCACCCCTAATCTCCGAGCGGTGGCCTCTACATCCTTGAGCACCACCTCCACTTTTATCTCCACTACCATCTAGATCACCCAAACCGCCACCAAACTGAAATTTCTCACCAAACCCACCTTGAATTTCTTCAAGACCAAAAGCTTGAACACCACGTACCAAACCCACCACCAACCTCAGCCCCTCCGCCATTTCCACCACCCCAAAACTCACACCTCCACCATCAGGCCCACCCAGGTCACTTCCACCACCACCACCACCCACTTCACCAAAAAGCTTGGCAATTTCATCACCAACATTCATTCATTCCACCACCGCCATTTTCCATTGCCAAACCACTCATCACCACCAATACCCAGATCCCCATTACCTAAAATTTCATCACTTTTTCCTCCAATTCTCTTCTTCTCTTGAATCAAATCATGGATCTGGCCTCGGAAGAACTTCAATTTCTCTCAATTTTTCCCTAATTTTCCCTCTCTCCTTCGCAATCCTAGCCCACTCTCCTCGAATCAGCTCAGCCACGGCGGGTTTGGCTTGGTGTACAAGGCCACGTTCTCCTCAGGCCAATCCCTTGCCGTGAAAGTGATGGACTCTGAGGCTTCTCCACTGACCGCCGTGGCTAGAAACTGTTTCTGGTCATACAAGCTCATGCCAAAACGGAGCTTTCAGGAGGCTTGCTAGACCGATGATTCACGGCAACGTGCAGCCCAGCAATGTGCTACTGGACTCAGATTTCAATGCCATGATTGGGGATTTCGGGCCTGCGAGGTTGGAAACAAAGGGCAAGTTGGATCAGGGAGATCAAGTGATGGTGGTGGAGGAAGAAGATGAGGGAGAGACAGAGAAAAAAAAAGATTCTTGAAGTGGTTGTGGTCGTTGGGGATGATAATGTTTCGATCTTGGAAGAGGAGCATGAGTTTGAGTGTGGTGACTGGTGGATTGGAAGGTGGCCGGTTGTTGGATGAGTTTGAGATAATTGAGAGAGAGAGAGAGAGAGAGAGAGAGAGAGAGAGAGGCAGAAAAATAAATTTAAAAAGAGAGAAAAATTAAAAAAATTAAAAAAGAGAGAAAAATTAAAAAAAAAATTAAAAAAAGAAATTGAGGAGTATAATAGTCAATTTAGGACCTGTTGTGTGAGAATTTGAGAGAATAAGGACTAACCTGTTTAATTTTAAAATTTTGGACTAAACTGTTTTATGGAGCAAAGTAGAGGGAGTAACAAGTATTTAGTCCTTGATTATAATATGAAATTTTAAAAGTTGAATCATCTTTCTTTGCACACAACTATAAAAAAAACTGACAACTTAGAAATTTTAAAAGCCAATTGAAGCTACAACCTCCAAATTTGGTAATGGCGTCTACGAATACACTATTCTCTCTTAACGGACAAAGCTGGCATCTAATGGCTCGATTACATCCTTAAGATTAGAATTCAGGCAAGGTTAGATAATTCTAACAAGAAACCTCACTAGACTAAGGTAATTCCCTCACAGCTCATTGAGATGGAGGCACAAACAATATCATGGCCAGAGACAAGGGCACAACTAGTGGAATTTGAGTTGTGACCTTCACATTGACCAAAATGGAAATGCATACCAGTTAGAGAAGAAGACCCAGAGGTAGCACGCACTGCATTTTTAGGTTGCCAATAGAGTCCGGCAAGACTCCTAAAAACTTAGTCCCGGATAGAACTAGGGATTCAAGATATCCATTCTTTGGAAATTCTGGTAAGGAACCACGAAGCTCTGAAATAGATGATATGTCAACAGAATGTAGTGTAGGTACCTAGAATATATCTTTGGGAAATGCTCCACACAAGTTACAAGCAAAGAGACTCAAGGAAATCAATCTTGAAAAATTGGCAAAGAATTTTCGAAATCGGATCAGAGATGTTGTTTCCATACAATATTAACATAGATAGAGAATCAAGCCTGGCAAACAATTCATGAATAGGGCCTGAAAGATCACAATAAGACAAGGTCAACACACTCAACTATGGAAGTGAAGATGATATGGTTTGGACCCAGTGAGATCCCTCAGCTAATAGGTTTATATGATCAAGATATAACTCTGTAAGCTCTGTGAGGTTCTAAATTAGCATGCTTAAATTAAGGTTCTCAGCAAAAAAGGCATAGGAATTATTAGAGAGTTCAAGAGTTACTAGCCTTGTTAAGCGAGCAACCTCGATGGGAATTTTCCCAGAAAAACGAGCACCACTTAAATTCAGATACCTCAACTATGTAAGCTTTCCGATTACAGATGGAATTGAAGAGTCATTGAAGTTGTTATAGGCTAAATTGAGTCTATGAGGATGTTGAAGTTGGAACAGACTTCTAGAGTTGTCAATGTTGCATGAGATAGACTCACTGCTGATGTCAAGACCAACAATACTCATTAGTGCTGCAAGTTACACCGAGCCAAGTGTTGACTTGTGAGTCATTAATAGGTTTAATAAGAGAATATTTGAGTCATTAATATGATTAATAGGAGAATATTTGAGTGATCAATAAGAGAATATTTGTATTTAGCAGTTTCCTTGTACTGACTTATAGCACAATGTGATGTATAATACAATAGGGTTGTATATAAACCCTTTACGCGATTGTGAATGATATAACAGAATATTTTCACTCTCAATAATTTCTCTCTCTTCATTATTTTGACTTGGTATCAGAGCAAAGATCTGAAAGAAATTTGTTTCTTTGTTTTTCTCATTGTTCTTTCCTCTTATTCAGAGGTTAGATCCTTGTTCCTTCCTCATAATCAGAGAATTTGATTGTTCTCAGAAGGCCTTCTTCATTGTTCGCAACGAACTTTTTTTTCAAAAACTTTATTTTCGGCTAGTCAATCATCTACTCTCGACTAGTCAAATGACATTTGGTCTCAATTCCGCTGCATAATCATATGCTGTTTCTGAAATGGCATTCCCTCAATTTATCTGCAACTACTACAAGAACTTTGGACACACCTAGGCAACATGTTACAAATTGGTTGGCTATCCACATGGCTACTTTAACAACTCCGCATCTGGTGGTAAGATCTCTGCATTAGTTGCTCATAGAAATTGGGGTAAGGTTGGTGTTGCTATACAAATTTCTGACTTTATTGGTGGAGATACTTGGATAATTGATTCAGGTGCCTCAGATCATATGACTTATGATAAATCTCATTTTTCCCATTTGTTGCCTCTGCCTATCTTTCCCTGTAATAGGAATAGGTACAATTCGAGTCACTCCTGCTTTAGAACTCCATAATATTTTATATGTTCCAGCTTTATCCCATCACTTAATATCCGTACCACAGTTAAATGTTTAGTCTAAGTGCTCGATAACATTCTTCCCTATGTATGTCATTTTTCAAGATCTTCTCACTAGAGAAATAATTGCTCGTGGATATTTTGAGGGGGAGATTTATCCATCTTGATTTCATGTATGGTGGAGAGAAGCCAACAAAGACACCCCGAGCTGCTTTGACAACAAGTTCTAGTCAAATTAGTAAGGTATGGTTGTGGCATCCCTGTCTTGGGCATCCTTCTTTTAGCAACATGAAAAAAAAAACATGCCTTCTCTGTTTCTTGGGATAAATTAGTCTACTTTATGTTGTGAAACTTGTGTTCTTACCAAGAGTCATTATGCTAGTTATCCTTTAAGTGTTTTCAATAAAAGTGCCACCCCATTTGAACTTATTCATTCTGATGTGTGGGGAACTTCTCGACAATCCACTCCTACTGGCATGTGTTACTTTGTACTTTTCACTAGATTTTCTCTGGTGGTGCTGCTCATAACTAAAGATGCCATTTTCCCTATCTTTCAAGCTTTCAAGAGTCTCATTCAAACCCAATACAATGGCCATATAATGAGTTTTAGGATTATCTTCAAACATAAGCAATTATTCATTAAACTACTTGTCCTCAGACACTTGAGCAAAATGGAGTGTCAAAGCAAAAGAGACGTCACCTATTAGATGTCGCACGTGCATTATTTTTTGGTGCTCATATGCCTAAGAATCTATGGGGTGAAGCAGTTCAAACTGCATCTCATCTTATTAACCGTTTTCCATCTAGTGTCCATCAGGATCGTATTCCTTTTGAGGTTTTGTCTACCCATGTCTCTATTCCATCATTTTATAATCTACGATCCCATGTATTTGATTGTGTTGCTTTCGTACACATACCTAAAAATCATAGGTCAAAGTTGGATGCCCAAGCTCTCAAGTGTGTGTCTGTGGGTTATGGTTCTCATCAAAAGAGCTACAAGTGTTATCATCCACCTATTCAGAAGTTCTATATCACAAAGGATGTGACATTTTATGAGGACTTGTGATATTTTTCCCCCAACAACAATTTTCTTCAAGGGGAGAATTAGTTTTTTGACGAGATGTTTGTTGGTGGAGCATTGAAAAAGAATCAGAAGGCTGAAGAAGAATGTACTGAGGACTATGATTTGATTGGTTGAATTATCCAAATCAACCAGTCGATTACAAATTCAGAGGAACATAGAAGCTTGAATGCTTGATTGACTGGTCGAATCTATCCATCAACCAGT
>LYNE01007913.1:0-18616 GCA_001662545.1 Rosa x damascena
ACTTAGAACAACTCCCACTATTTTCAACAATCTAAACTAGGTAAGACACCAATTTCTGTATTATGCTTTTGGAAAGTTGCAACTGAGAGTTCCTTGGTGAATAGATCAGCTAATTGTGACAAGGTGTCAATATTAGCAACAAAAATCTCACCATGTTTCACTCTCTCCCTCAATTATAATACTTCAAGTCTATATATGCTTAGCTAGAGTTTGAAGATCTTTTGTTGTTCTTGGTAAAGAACATTGCTGCCCTGTTGTCACCCAATATCTTCAAGTGTTTGCTAATAATGGTGTCAACTAGTTTGGTTTGGCTAATAAAATTCTTCAACGTACCATAGCCCTTCACAAGTTCCTTCATAAACAACAAGAAATTCTGCTTGCATTGTAGTGCTTTACACTCCTCCAAGCAATCGCTCCACCAGCGAACATATACACATAACTAGAAGTTGATTTTCCTGGTGCTGGATAACCCCCTGCAAAGTCAGAGTCAATGTAGCCAACAACTTCCAGTCCTTGACTATTCTGTATATAAGCATATGGTGCTTAGTTCTCTACAAATATCTAAGCATCTTTTTGCCTACAACCCAATGCTTGTAACCTGGATCTAATTAGAACCTTGCTAAAACTCTCAATGCAAATGCCAAGTCTAACCTTGCTTCCTACCAATTGAGCATCTGGTTTATTCTTCATTTCTTCCCTTTCTAAATCATTGCTTGGACACTGTGACTTGCTTAATTTATCTCCCTTAGAAATTGGTGCTTGACCATTTGAATATTGCTACATATCAAATCTCTTCAACACCTTTGATATATAACTTTGTTGTGATAACCCCAATAGATTTCTACTGTCTCTCTTGATCTCAATGCCGAGAACATATGCAACCTCACCTAAGTCTTTCATATCAAAGTGTTTTGATAGAAAGACTTTAGTTTTTGATAGCAGATTAATATCATCCACATAAAGTATCAAAAAAAATGAAATTTTTTGCCCTTTCTCTTCATGTACACACATTCATCCACCAAATTCTCAATAAATCCATGTGAACCCACTACTACATTGAATTTCAAATACCACTGTCTTGATGCTTGTTTCAATCCATAAATGGTTTTGCATAACTTGCACATCATATTTTCTGTTCCAACTTTAGAAATCCCTTCAGGTTGCTTCATATAGATTTTCTCCTCTAAATCACCATTTAGAAAAGCGGTCTTTATTACCATTTGATGTAATTCCATGTCATAGTGAGCAACTAATGCCATTATTACCCTAAAAGCATCTTGAGTGCACACTAGAGAAAAAATTTCAGTAAAATCAACCCCTTCTTGCTGCGTAAAATCCTTAGCTACTAACCTGGCTTTATTCCTTTCCATACTCCCGTCTACACATCTTTTAGTCTTAAACACTCACTTACATTCTATTGCTCTGTGACCCTTCACCGGCTCCACAAATTTCCCGACTTTGTTAATTTTCATTGTGTTCATTTCTGCCTGCATTGCTTCTATCCAATTTTCTGCATTTTCAGACTCCATAGCTTGCTTGTAATTCAAAGGATCATTGTCTTCAACAACTTCATCTTCAACTTCTTGTAAATAAACATGATATCTGCTGGAATAGCAGACTTTCTCTGTCTCTCTGTCTCTCTCTCTCTCTATGATCTCCTCAAAACTTGTTTAGCGTTAGTCAAAGCAAATTGTGTAGGTTCTACATTTTCAGCCACATTTTTAGCTTGCTCAATGGGAATATATGGTTAAGGAGCTACTAGTATTACTGGTTCAACTATGGTCTCAGTTGCTAAATAATTTGGCAGCTGTAGGAGTTCAAGAACACAACATTAGAGTGTTTCGGAGAATTTTCTTCTGGTATTTCTTGAAATTCAAGCTCAAGATCAGCAAAATTATGTTAATAATTTATCTCTTCGACAAAAGCAGCCTTTGAAGTCTCTATAATTCTAGTATTGTGATTAGGGCAGTAAAATTTAAAGCCCTTAGATTTATCAGGGTGGCCTATAAAATAAGCACTCACAATCTTAGAGTCAAGTTTTGACTCTTGAGAATTATATAATCTAGCCTCAGTTATACTATGAATCGGTGTGCCCGAATCGAACCACCAAGAATAACATAGTTTTTCCCATTGAGATTAATTTTATAGATGTTACTCCTAATTCTTGGTGGTTAGATTCGGGCACACCGATTCATATTCTTGTTGCCATTTCGAAGTAATAATATGAATCGATGTGCCCGAATCTAACCACCAAGAATTAGGAGTAACATCTATCAAATTAATCTCAATGGGAAAAACTATGTTATTTGATTTCTTTGCAATCCACTTCTTGTATGAGTTGCAATTCCTCTTCATGTGCCCTTCCTTTTTACAAAAGACGCACTTGAATTTCACCTTACCCTTGTCCTGAAAAGGTTTCTTAATTCTTGAAGCAGATGGCTTGCTAGTGTCACTCACAACTCTACCCTTAGCTTTCTTTTGCTACTATGGCTTACTGATCAGATTCACATCCTTTATCACTTCCTTCTCACTTCTAATTCTGTTGTCTTCTTGGACACACATCAATTAGCTCATTCAGGCTCCACTTATCTTTATGTGCAGCTAGGTCGTTTTCAACTGCTTAAACTCACTAGGCAAGGAATTCAGCACTTGGTGAACTATCAGCTGATCTTGCAAAGGCATATCTAGGACTTTCAGTTTTGTAGCTACATTAATGAACTTCATTATGTGCTCTCTAATCCCCACAAAAGTAGTATACTTCAGATTGTTCAGGACTTTAGGGTGCTCAACAGAATGCTAGTTTGAACTTTTTCATTCTCTTTGAACTGTTCCGCAATTGAGTCATGATACTCTCTTGTCGTTGCCTTATCTGGGAAACTACCCTTCACAACGTCACTCTTAAGCCTTTTCATAATCAACAGAGAGATCTTATTGGCTCTAATCCACTCAACAGACTTCACCCTATCCTGGGCTGTGCTCTCATCAATGATCACAGGTGCCTCTTTAGTCAAGCAATTATCAATATTGTTCAACCCTAGGTATAGCTCAATATCAGACCTCCACTTCTTAAAGTTGTGTCCATTAAGTGGCTTGATCGTAGCTAGACTTAGTCCTGAGTTGTTCATTGCTAAAAAGAAAAGACAAGAAGTCTAAGTTTTCTTTCATGAAGTTTTATGAGAGTTTTAGTTTAAAGAAGAAAAAAAGCAAACAATCACAAAACAAAAGCAATCTACAAGTCATGTAGCAATCAAATATATCTTAAAATAGAATAGAATCAAGCCCTAGTTTTTCTTTATTTTCATCAAGTCTCCCTATGTGTTAGGACATGATAAAACGTAGGTTCCATATCACAAAACCAATATTAATCAAGCTGCTATATTATATGTTCAGTCATAATCTGTGTGATAAGAAAAGAACAAGTAAACCTGATGCATGCTTGATCAAAATGAAGTGTGCTATTTTGCATTCTAAAGTATAACAACATGTAATCCTCCTGTAAGAGTCACAGTTGCAATTTAAAAGCAAAATACAATTTTCCTGATCTTGTAGCTTCATGAATAATAAAAATTTCAACAATTGTTTGCTATGTGCAAAATTCATCATCAAAACATCTACATTCCTGAACCAGCAATTGGTGCTTTATGTCTTCACCTGTGAATATGGTTTAGAACACTAGCTATTCCTGCAGTTTAAAAATTTTAACAAAATTTGCAGTTTTTGGGAGACTTTAGTTGTTAAAATATTTTGCAGGCATATATACGGATAATCGAGATTGTATAATTGCAGGATTATGCATTCTAGAGCACGCTTTTAACCAATAGCACAATCACATACACAATCATATCAAATCACAATCCATCAAAGAAGAAACGTAAATTCCATCTAGATTAACCAAACCTACAGATGAATATATACATGCTTTTCAAAATTGAGAGACTAACCAATTAGCCATGACAAGCAAGAAAAAAATCAAATTGAAGCACATCACGTATGAACCCTAAAGCCCCAAAGTTCGGAGTGGAAGGAATGGCTATTGTGAAAACAATGTTTGAATTTTAGTTTTATCGTTCTTTTGTTTTTTTTTAATAAGAGGATCAAAGGATTTCACTCCTACCCCCATGGTGACTCGAACTCATGACCTTGTTCTTTTGTTTTAAAGCTGAAGCAAATCACTTCCATTTACTTGGGTCAAAAGCCAAAAACTCTAAACGCCATATTTGTTTCTTAACCCAATTGTAAAGAAAGAACAGTTTACAAACTCTAAACATTTTCATGCCAAAATTGGTTTATGCTTTTATAAAATGAGCTCTGAAACCAAATAAAAACTGAAAATATATATGTCATATATATGCAATTGTTTGCCTCAAAATCGTCTCGGCCAAAATGAGAGGCCGAGAGACTTGAAGTCCAATGTCCTTCTAAGTTGCACAGGCATGCCAACTTGCAGTCGGTTGGCCAAGCGTGGTTTTGATTAAATTTGCGTGTGATCTGACCTCTATCAAATGATTGTGGACCAAGGAAGGAATAGTCTCGCCCACTGGGATCCCTTGCTTATGTTGCAAGGACTTTCAGTGTTTTCACCATTGCTCTTTTTATTATTTTTATTTAAGTTTGCGAGAAATAAAGTGTGGAAAGTAAAAGAGCAAGAATCTTAATGCGAGAATTTAAATTGCATGAAATTTAAAGAGACTGAAGAGTAAATTGCAAAAAAGATCAAACGCAGAAGGTAAAGAAAGCAATAAAAAATTAAGGTAGACTAGAGCAAGAATGAAAAGAATTGCAGAGAATTTGATGTGTTGTAATTGAGTTGTGTTGTGTTGGTTAGGGACAATTTACAATGACATACATAATATTTTGCAAGGAAAGAACAATTAAATTAAATGAATATTTCGGTCTTTAATGACCGAAGAAGCTCACATAATTTCTTGCTATTTGCCGCTTCATTCTCCTTGATTTTCTAGTTAATATAGCTATAAAAATGAAATATAGCCCTTCAATGCCAATTAGCTCATAAATGCCAATTTGTTGCCATGTAACGCCGTTGCTCCTATAATAGGTATGCAATGCAATTTATTGTTGTTAAATAGCAAATAATGAATCTCAACGAATCTCAATGAATAGGAAGAAAATGAGTTGTGCTTTCATTGATAATAGGGACATCTTTATATAGAGGATTACAACAAGTTAATATGAGTTGTACAAGGAAACTAAATCATACAATGAATAAGATATCTCTGAAAATATCTGTAAGACTAACCCTATTACAACTTGGACAAGTTACATAAATTAGATGTCCTTAAACACTCTCCATTGTGTCGCCCAAACGAATGCTCCTCTCGTTGCCTTGTCAAAAATCTTGCCAAGTAACAAAAACCCAATAGGACAAAAATAACCTTGGTCAATGGAGAAAAAGAGTACAACACACCCTTCACGTTTCAAGACCAAACATGTAGACATCTCCCCCTGATGACTACGATCAAGGAAGTTCAGATAACTTTTGTAAATGATGCTACCAACATGTTTCTCGAATGTGGATTTAGGCAATCACTTAGTGAACAAGTCTGCCACATTGTCCTCAGATCGAACCTAGTTCATTTTGATCTTGAGGAGTTTCTGTTGTTGCTGATTATGCTTGGTGTTGTCGCCTTTGAAGTAACCTTGCTTCATCTACTCAAAGCAAGCAGCAGTATCCTCATAAATACTCGTAGACTCATCTGTGGTAACATGCATAATTATGGATCCAATCCATATACATTCATGAACCGCTTCGTGAAGAGTACTAGGGTCTGTTTTGTAGACCTCCAAGATATTGCAGTCTTACCCCTAGTGAACACATAACCAATTTGGGAATGACCTTTGTGTGAGTGTGTGGGTTAGAGAGGTATCCATTATCAGCAAAACCTTCTAAAACACTTATGTTATTTTAGGATAGGGATAGAAGACGCAGGCCAGTGTTGGCGGCGTTCTTGGTGTGTGATGGGTCTGAATCCGTAATATCTCTATAGGGATAGAACAGGCCCATATCACTCGTACCACTCAAGTATCGAAAAATATCTTTAACAACAATCCAGTCGCATTGGCACAGAGCTATATCTAGCTAAAAAGCTCACTGTAAATGCGCATATTGTACTTAAGTACGGTACTTCTGCCTCTAGCACATCTTCGTCATCATCATTCGGACGAAGAGGTTCCTTTTAGGATCAAGACTACAGATGGTCAAGGGCGTGCTTGAAGGTTTGACATTGTCAAAATGCCTAAGCATCTATCAACACGATGCTCAAGTTTCAAACTGAGGCAAAAGCGTGTTCTCCCAAGATCCTTCATCTCAAACTCGGATTTCAGGTATTCAGCGGTTTCCCTTAACTCCTTAATGACTTCCAATAAAGATCATGTCACCAACATGAACTGCGATAGAATCCGGAACTTGTCATAAAAACGCACAGGCATATCCATCCAGAATCAAGTAGTCACTTTGTGAGCGTTTTAACCTCATTGCAAACATGATATGTGGTCTAGAGCCACTTGACTTGGGTAAATGAAGTTCACCAGGAACCTTCCCATATATTTCGTATCTAGATCCCTAGATATGTAGTGACCATATTCGTAAGCTGCACGTTCAATTATTTAGAAATTACCAAACTGACAAGGTAGTGAAGTGCAATGACATTCATTATGGGAGAATATGTCTCCTCGTAGTCGATTTCAAGGCGTTGTGAGAAGCTTTGCTCCATAAGGCGAGAGATTACCATATCTTTTTATCATCACACTTTCTAACGAAGACCCATTAGTCAATAGGTTTTATGTTAGGAGGTGTTGGCATCACTGGCTTGAAAAACCTTCATCTTTGTTAGAGGATCTAACTTAACATGGATCGCATCTTTCCATTTATGCCAATTTTCTCTACGTTGGCATTCATTCATCAACGGTGCGTGGTTTGATATCATCCGACTCAACAAACTCATGTGCAACGAAATGTGCAAATACATCATCAATCATGATGGAGTTTCTATCCCACATCTCATGTACACTAGTGTAATTTTCATAGAACTCTATATTCTCAAAAATAGGTTCTGACGTTGAGGCGTCCCCCAATGATAACCTTAATCCGGAATATTCTCATGAGACGAATTTTGATTATCGATGATCAAAGGATTGAGTTGAGACAAAGTATCATTCGAACACACGGGCCTCCCATGCATCCTAGTTGGGGCCATGGCCTGTGATGCCAGAGTGCCACTCTCTATGGCGTTGGTGTCATGCCTACCTCCCTGTAGAGTGGCACTACATCCTCTTGTAATGACGTCCATCCTTGCAGGGCATGTTTGTAGCAGATATGTGTGATCTCATCACTTTAGTGAGGATCGAGATGAGACATTGTGGGGATAGACCACGACAATTCCTATTGTTCTTATTGAACATCTGTGTTCTTATCTCCCCCTAACAACGGAAAGACTATTTCATCAAAGTGACAATCCACAAATCTAACGGTAAGGAGATCACCTAGCAAGGATAGTAACACTACTAGAATTTTGTTAATGGACATCAGTCCAGAACATATGTCAAACTAAAATTCGACCGATGTCTTAGTGGATGTTGTAAAAGGTCAAGAAAATCAGTCATCGGTCAAACACCGATGTCCAGGATAACAACCAATATCGCTTTTAAAACACAAATTAATATATAATCGTTATAATCATCATAATTTTGAATGTTAACTATATTTAATTATTCATATTTTAACATTTTATGCTTAATAATGTATGTGTCGAACAATACCTAAGTGGACATTTAAATCAATTACTATTTAAGAAATGATGTCTTACACTCTTCTAGATATCAGTTTCCATAAACTATTGTTTGTTCTTGGCCATTTTTACGTGTATCTTGCCACTTTATTTTCCTAGGAACGACGTCTGTGTCTTTAGGTGTCATCGGTTATTTTATTAAGAATGATGTGTTCTTTCACACAGAACATCGTTTTTATTTATGTAAAATGATGTTCACTGGTTTTATGTACATTGATTTTTTTCACATAAACTGATGTGTTATTTTATCATAGACATCACTTCAGTTTTTTTTAAAACCGATGTTCTCTATTTTAATGGTAAATCGGTTTACTTTATAGTGAGTGATTTGTACGTTGACAATAGATTACGTTTTGGTGTTTAGAAATCGATGTGCACTGGTCTTGGGTACATCGATTTGGTTGACATATTTCGATATGTTGATAATCATGAGACATTGATTTTGATTTTGATATGATTTATAATCTCTCAATTGACTTCGTTTTCCTTGACATTACTGTTTTGTTATGCATTTATATAGATCACTTCATTTTGACAAGCATGATGTGCAAAGTTTGCATCTAGCTGCTGCTGGAAAAAGAAATACATTTATCATCATCCAAAAATTGGGGTTTTCCATTAATTGTCTCTCCAAATTCATGATTCAACATAATTCACAAAATAAAACCCCAAAACCTACAAAGGCTAGCCTAGAAACATATGAGCAATAAACTACAAAAGTTCTATACCCAGAAAATGACAAGTACACCCTACTAATAAAAAGACTTGGGATAGTCTCAACAGAGAATAGCTCCACCATTCATACCTCTCTCCTAGGTAGTCCAGCAATGTGAAGCTTTTCTTGTTGAGATGGCTTTGTTGTTGACAACGCCACCACTGGCCTATCAATTGAGTGATGGAATCTGCATTGTGCAACATATTTTCATTCCCCAGTCTTCATATACTACTACAAAATGAAAAAACCATAATACATAAACATGAGAACAATCATCATCAAGTTCTTAATGCTTCAAAAATATGAACAAGTAATCAAACAAAATCATTTCTGACCAAATGTCTACCATCAGAGTAACAAATGTGGATAGATAAAGCAATAGTTCATGTGACAATTTCATGAATAATATGATGAGAACTAAAGTGTGGCAACTGTTTAAACATGTTGAAGCTCATATTCAGTATACTTTCTCTTATGATCACTTTCATTTATGCACTATCACTATTACTATTAGTTTTGTGTTTTTTTTCCTTACTGACTTGGTTATGTTTTTTGTGATTACAAAGGAAGGAGGTATAAACAAAACATAAAAAGTAGAGGGATGTTTGAAACTTCTGGAACCCCAAGTTGTTCTGTAGTAGGGTACTGCAATTATATATATCTTTCAAACCTAGGGAATCCCATGGAGAGGACCTACATAGAAATTCAACATGTAAATGCTAACAAGTTAAGATAAATGAGAATATGAGAGATACATTAACCTACAAACATGTATATTTTGATGACACTAATAAGATATGATATGTACCCAAATATACTCCTTGTGCAAGCAAATCATCAGCCTCTTTTGCTTGTTCGTATGCTAATTCTTCAGTATAAGTCACCACTGCCTCAAGAACATGATTATACCTTGTATTTGAACAATGCATCTATTATATTAGCATGATAGGTTCTTGATATTAACAAAAGAAAAAAAAAGAAGAAAAAAAAACCGGCAAAGAAAACAAGAGAAGGAACTATTTTTACTATTACCTTTTAAGTCTATTCAGAAAAATTGTAGTAAGCTCCTTGGATGTAATTTGCTTCATCTTAATGAGTTGTCCTAATGAACACCCAACAAAGTTATATGTTTATATGGTCAATGAGAGATTCATCACGAGGAAAATTCAATCATGAGTGAGCATGATCGATCGATCACATTGTTAATTGTATCTCTTAGAAAGGTTGGACTTATGGACAATATAAATTTATGTGATCTAGACAGGAGTCGTCATATAGAAGTAAATAGAACACATGGATTAGATAGCAGTGGAGCAATTGGCTTACACTCAGGAAGGCAATGTCTTCTTCATTTCTCGGTTTCTGTATGTCGGAAAGAGAAGGATAACATAATCTTCTAGCCACATTTTGTGCTTGTTATTTCTCCAACCCAGAATTAAACACCAAATAAGACGGGTCAGTGAGCCCCCATTCACTGAAGCAACTAACTTTATGTTAGCTCTGATTATAGGGATGTTGAATTCCTTGTCACCCTTCACAATTTCCAGTATTAACAGCAACATGAATAGATTTACGAGTGAAAAGAGAAGCAATTTGCCACATTTTTAACTTGTGAAATAACAACTGGGCAACAGATCAGAGTTAGGATTATGACACCAGTGGTGGTCCACTGTACTGAGGGAAGAGGAAGACGGTTGTGTTTGAGCATGGCTGCTAGTGATTAAAGGCTTCGTCGATGTTCTTTAAGGAATCTCCGTCACAGTCTCTTTTTCTCTTTTACTGTGCATTTGCAAAAAGAAGTCACACAATCACATTTAGAATCCAATAGAAAAGCCTACAACAATTCAACCACATAATTAAAGTGACCTTCATATACTAGCTGGACAACTCTTTTGTTAACTAAATCTTGTAATACCAACCCAGATTATATATATATATATATATTTATATATCAAACCAGATCTTATAACTCAATTACATGAATGAAAAGCATAGAATTAGGGGAAGAACTAAACCATAAAAAACCCAAACCATAAAAAGTCCAAACTTCAAAAGATTGAAACTTTAATTCAATAATTGTCCTTTCTTTCTTTTTTTTCAAAATATGCACAAATATTATGAAATTTGCAAGAGATCCATCTTGAATCAACAAACACCATACATAACAGAATTCAGGGTCACTCTAGATCTACCACAATCACATGCATATAAATTGTATGCATGTAAAGAGAGCAAAAGAAACGAACCGAGAGGGTGTTCCAGCTTGAAGGAGCTTTTGGCCATGGAGGATTAGAAGTCTCTCTAACAGTTTTGTAAATCCCAATTAGAAATTCATACACCGATCTGGAGAAAGAAGCTGACATGAGAAGCTAATTGATCTCAGTCGGAGGAGGAGAAAGGTGGAGAGGGAGCTCAGGTTTCTTCGACATTGTCGGGGTCTAGGTTACTTCGACTCTCTCGACGCTTCAGATTCCGTCAAAGAATGGAGGAGGAAGGATTGTGATGGTGAGGAGGAGGAGGAGGAGGAGGAGCTCAAGTTTGGGGAGGAGGAGCTCTAGTCTGGTTTGAGAATGGAGGTCGAGTCTGAGTTTAGGGTTTGTGTGAAAGTTTTGGGGTCGACCACTCTTTTATTTTTCCTAGGTGTGAAAGTTCTAATGTCACGCCCCTGATTTATAACACAAATAAAAATCGATATATAATCCCATAATTATACATGCGTGAACATTCAGCCATCAATACAAAAACACCTAGAAACTTTTTCCCTTTTTACCCAAGTACATATTGATGCTCTGAACCCACTATATCAATATTGACCCGCTCCACAGAGTCATATATTACATAAGCTTACGAATTAAATTGTCAAAAACAAAATAAAACATAAATGCTCCTCAGAGTTTACTATAACGAAAGTCATTATCAACAGTAAAGTTACAAAAATGGCTTCCTACCGTAAAGCTGCAAAGGCGCTACCTGAGCTTCAGCCCCGATTATCCTAACCTGCAGGATTAACCCCTACACAGTTTGAATGGTGCACCGGGTTGCCACACAACAAACCCGGTAAGCTTTTGAAAGCCTGTATGAGTAACTCAAAACAAAACACTGCACAACGCACACCAAAAACGAGGAAAACCTTTCAACTCAAAAATAAGGAAAACATACCATGTTTCCCAAAACAATACTCTTTTCCCAAAAGAAAACAACGAAAGTCATACCGTGAAAAAATCATATAAATCGTTAACCTAACAATTCAGATATGATAAATCGACCCAACCTGGATAAAACAACAATCGGTCCAACCTGGACAAAACAACCAAATCGGTCCAACCTGGACAAAACAATAAATCGGTCCAACCTGGACAAAACAACAATTCAGTCCAACCTGGACAAAACAACAAATCGGTCCAACCTGAACAAAACAATCAAATCGATCCAACCTGAACAATCAAATTGGTCCAACCTGGACAAAACAACAAATCGTATCAATTATTAACCTAACAAATCGATATGATTCTTTAGTCCAAACTGGACAAAATATGTACCCAGGAGTCGTAAGTAACCTACTTAGATCCATGAGGTACGATGGCAGACAGACTAGAGCTTTAACTGAATCGTAACCTGTCACCCGACCAAAGTTCAACCTTACGATATAACATTGCCATGAGGATGCAACTTGCAACCCAGGATCCTTAGGCCAACCTGACCCTCAGATCAAAACATTAAACGAGTCGCACTGGACCCCAAATGTTAAATCAAATCAAACGGAGAAATCACAACCTGTGACTCTCTAATCCTCAGACCACCGGTCGTCAGATCAAAACATTAAATCAAACCAAAAGGAGAAATCACAATCTGTGACTCTCAAATCCTCAAACACTTTTCAAAACAATAGAAATACCATTTCTTTTCCGAAAAGCCACAACCCAAAACAATAAAACTCATCATTCATGCATATTGTTTCCATAAATCCACAAATCCACCAAAACATATATATTTCATGTAAATATATATATATATATATATATGTAGTCATCCGCTCAGGAATGCCTACTAATACCAACTATAGTTTGCAGTTAATAAATAACTCTCAAAATGATAAAGGTAATTCCGTTCGTAAATGAACCTTGTGAGATTACTCACCTCAAAACTCCCGCTGCGTCTTCTGTACAGAACCGAACTAACACTCACACCAACAACTCGTCCAAGAATACTTCGCCAAGTACCTAATGAAAGTACAGCCTAGATTTAGTCATTGAAACACAAGGAATAACGTTCGAAACCCTAAATCGAACAAAAATTCCCAAAGTAACGCCAAATGAGGCGAAACCACATCCGAGACCACCCAATGTCTCCAGAATACTTCTACGACCGATATGTCAAAATCACAAGTCGATCGGACGCTCAAATCCTCACGGATCGAATCATCAAATGGTCCGAAACCGTAAAAATCACAATATATTCATACGATCTCCAAAAATTGCGTATTATATATCGAAACGCTCGTATCAACGAGTGGATGATATATAAAACCAGAAACTATCCATTATATGGCCGGAAGGCTGCCAAAATGCCGCCACAGTCAGTGGTGCAACCACCACAACCACCACCGGCCAAAACTCAAAACCATAACAATCAAGCCATCTAGAATTGTTCATCAAGAAGAGTAGAGCAACTTTCATATCTGGAGCTAAGTCTGGTTCGGCCTAGATCATTCTAGATCAAGCTTACAAGATCGGCCAATCGCTGCCGTCTGATCAAGCTCCAGATTCACAGAGTACCGCTGATCTTCAACCCTTGATCCTCCACTCCACACACAAAATCGTCCCTCAAGGTGGGTATGAGGATGATCAAGAGGAGGAGGAGATTCCAAAACCACGAAGGATCGGCCGATACGTCACCGGAAAAGTGAACTTCCGACCGGGTCCTGATCGCGTCGACTGTAGCTATTCCGATCTCCACATTTCGATGAACCACAGAGCAAAGCACGAGGCTGGTTTGAGTCGTTTTCGGCTTGTCCTGTCGCCGGAGGTGAGAGAACCATTCGGGTCGGGTCACCGAGTTTGGGTCGGGTCGTGCGGAGGCTGAGGAGAGAGAATGGAGAGAAAGGAGAGTTTCCGAAAACGGAAATGGGATTTTATGAAAATATTTTCGGAAAATTCCTATTTATACCAAAATTGAAACTTCTTCCGAAAGTCATAACTTTCCCATACGAACTCCGATTGATGCGTTCCATATGTCCACAAACTCGTATCGACGCGCTCTACAACTTTCATGAAGGAAATTCTAGGAGAATCTCAACGTATCAAAAGTCAACCTTTGCGCCACCCTTAAAGTCATATTTTCCGAATAAAAATTCGTCTGAAACACTTCCGCTCCATCCATGAGCCACGAAACCATCCAATAACCACAATTTAAGTTCCAGAAAATCCTCGAAAAATAAATACGAATTTCCGGGGCATCACATTCCACCACCCCTCTTAAAGAAATTTCGTCCCGAAATTTAAACGTACAAAACCAACAAGTACGAATAAACTCATCCCCAAAAATCCAATTCTTATTCCCCTGCAAGAAAAACATTCATTTTGAAGCCTCCACAGGGTATTGAACTAGTCAATTATCCCCGATCAAAGTTTCTCTGCAATCCATACAGAAAGAAATCCAAACACTAACATTGATCGCCACATCTTCTATTTAAACAACACTACGATCAATCACATTGGATCCATTGTAAACTTCATCATCGGCATAGAAACAATAAAATATGCCGCACCACATAACACCTTGGAGATAAGGCTGACCTAAACATCGAATCTCCACACCTCAAGGTACAACATGCGTCTAGCTCAACAATCGATTCAAATGCATCCTACCATCCCACTTGGAGGTAATCTAAACATCTCACTTGTTTCAAACACACACCAATGCAACAACAATTCTGCAAAACTACAGCACTATGCACAACTACCTAAGAGTTCAGAGTCCTGTCCTCACAGTATCTGCATCACTCATCG
Source organism: Rosa x damascena (assembly GCA_001662545.1). Taxonomy (NCBI): domain Eukaryota; kingdom Viridiplantae; phylum Streptophyta; class Magnoliopsida; order Rosales; family Rosaceae; genus Rosa; species Rosa x damascena. Next base: position 14,529 of record LYNE01007913.1, read on the forward strand.
ATAATGTAACCCTTGCGTTACAAGAATTAAAAATGAAACCTTCATTTCACTCAAATCGAGCCTATACATCACAACTTAATAAGTGTCTACCCAACCTGGGAACACAAAATCAAGCTAAGGTCTGGCCCCGCCTGACCCACACGTAAATCATCACCTGTCATTGTAATCACAATCAAAGTGGTATAGATCCTCTACTACCACAACAATGAAGGATGCATCACACCACATGCCACACTCAAAAGTCTAACTATAGACAACAGGAAAAACCCAACACAACACAATGAAAGAAGTACAGTAATATCACACGTCATTTCAGCAACACAAGCATAAATAGATAAGGTACCTTCTTCCCTAGCACCCTGCTGACCAACAGCAAACACCGTCGCATTTCCCTGAGGTAGTTGCCTCTGTTGATTCCCTTGTCCCCTGCCTTGTGCTTGGGTACAATCCTTAGAGTAATGCCCTGCCTGGCCACATCTAAAGCATACAATGTTCTTCGGCTTTGTGCAAAACCTAGAAGTATGGCCCATCTCATTACAATGGAAACACCTCACGGGTGCCACCTGCCCCGTAGGTGCAGCTGCTTCCCTAGCTGGTGCCTGGTAATGAGTCTTCCGCCTCTTCCAGGACCCACCCTGATTATCTGTCCCATCACTGCTCTCAGCAGTCACCTTTCCCTTCCTTCGGGAGTCCCTCTCAGCTGATTCATGTTCCTGGAAAGTCAGGTTCTCCTGCTCAATGGTCATAGCCTTAGTGAAAATGAGCTCCACCGTCTTTAGTTCTAGAACAGCAACATCGCGCCGGATCGAAGCATTCTGTCCCCACTAAAACTTCATAGCTAAGCTCTCAACATCCATTTGTCTCACGAACCGATACAGCCTTGAGAACTCAGCCTCATACTCCCTCACACTTTTAGTCTCTTGGACTAACGAGATGAAATCCCTTTCCAACTGCTCCCTCACTGAAGGTGGAAAGTACTTCTTCCTGAACAGTTCCACAAAACCATCCCAGGTCATGGTGGACATATCCATAACTCTCTATGTGCCGCTCCACTATACCCGTGCATCGCCTTGGAGCATAAATGCCGCAATCTTTCTCTTCTCAATGTCATTGCAGACGACCATCTCGAAGTAGGTCTTCATGTTCTCGATCCATTGATATGCCAACATGTGATCCGTACCTCCCTGGAATGGAAATCCTCTCAGTCTTGAAATCTCCTTTGCCAACTTCGACAAACGAGTGGGATCTACAACATTCCCAACAGGTGGAACAGGCAGCTCAACATTTGATGCCTCGACATCATCCTTAAATATCTGCTCAACAGGAGGGATCCTGCCCCTACCTCGAGCTCTACCCCTGCCTCTAGGTCTACCTCGACCCCTAGCTCGTCCTCCTTCTGAATCCATAACCTAAGGAGCATAGCAACCTTGGTTAATACTTGTAAAATCTTCAAACACAAGTATAAGTCATCGTTATGACTAAATCAACCACCCACTACGTCAGAAGATACAATTCTATCCCCTACGTAAATAAGAGTTAAATCTAAAGGTCCTCATTCTTCAAAAGACTATAACTCCTAGAAGCTACCTTAAACTCCTACAACTTGTTCACTGAGCCAACACTACCCTGAAGACTCATATTCCAACGCTCATTGCATACCCAATGACTATATCAATACCGAAGAGCATCAGATGGGGATCCGCTGCAGATAGGCCATCACTCGAGGAGTATTGATTATCACCAAATATGCACCTTACGCTCTGATACCAAACTGTCATGCCCCTGATTTGAAATGAAATGTCATTTTAAATTTAGCAATGAGAGTGTTGCAATAGACGATATATCAATGCAGATACTATGAGGACAGGACTCTGGACTCTTAGGTAGTTGTGAATAGTGCTGTAGTTTTGCAGAATTGTTGTTGTATTGATACATGATTGAAACAGGTGAGATGTTTAGATTACCTCCAAGTGGGATGGTAGGGTGCATTTGAATTGCGATATTAGGTAAGGTACCTATATCGATTGTTGAGCTAGGCGCATGTTGTACCTTGAGGTGTGGAGATTCGATGTTTAGGTCAGCCTTATCTCCAAGGTGTTATGTGGTGCGGCATATTTTATTGTTATATGCCGATGATGAAGTTTACAATGGATCCAGTATGGTTGATCGTAGTGTTGTTGAAATAGAAGATGTGGCGATCAGTGTTAGTGTTTGGATTTCTTTCTGTATGGATTGCAGAGAAACTTTGATCGGGGATAATTGACTAGTTCAATACCCTGTGGAGGCTTCGGAATGAATGCTTTTCTTGCAGGGGAATAAGAATTGGATTTTTGAGGATGAGTTTATTCGTACTTGTTGGTTTTGTACATTTAAATTTCGGGACGAAATTTTTTTAAGTGGGGGTGGAATGTGATGCTCCGGAAATTAGTATTTATTTTTCGAGGATTTTTCGGAACTAATTTGTGGTTATTGGACGGTTTCGTGGCTCGTAGATGGAGGGGAAGTGTTTCAGACGAATTTTTATTCGGCAAATATGACTTTAGGGGTGGCGCAAAGGTTGACTTTTGATACGTTGAGATTCTCTGAGAACTTCCTTCACGAAAGTTGTAGAGCGCGTCGATATGAGTTTGTGGACATGAGGAGCGCATCAATTGAAGTTCGTATGGGAAAGTTATGGATTTCGGAAGAAGTTTCAATTTTGGTATAAATAGGAATTTTCCGAAATTATTTTCATAATTTCCAAGTTTCCATTTCCGGAAACTCTCATTCTCTCTCTTTTCTCTTGATCGACGCCATCACTATCTGAGTTTTTCATCTGACCCGGACCCGGCCGACCCGACCCGATTTTTCCGGCGGTCTCCTGCGGTGAAATCTTCCAGATCAGCTCGTCTGAGCCATCTGCTCCTCCCTCTGGTGTCCTCTAGCCGCGATTCTCCTTCACGGCTGTGCTGCAAGGAGGCAAAGTTTGAGGATTTCGGACTCGACCGGAAATCTTTGTTCCGGTGACGGCACGGCTTCAAGTTTCCTTCATTGGGTTCGTGGAAGCTTTCTAGATTGATCTGTGGTGTTTGTTTGGATCGATTTACGTGGAAATCGGTTCAACTCGGATTGAGCAAAAATTCAAAGCTTGTGAGATACTTTTCGACCCTTTATGCTTGTTTTCTGACTTTGAGCTAGTTATGAAAATTTACAAGCATGCTTAGATGAACAATTTTGATGTTGGGAGTTTTGGGAAATAATGAGTTTTGGCCGGCGGCAGTGCGCCACCGCCTGTGGCGGTGTTCTGGCCATCTAGGAGACTATTTCTGGTAATATATATATGTTCTACTCATTTATACGAGCGTTTTGATATATAATACGTAAATTTTGGAGTTCGAATGGATTTGTTATGATTTTTACAGTTTCATATCGGTGAATTTATTCGATCCGTGAGGATCCGAGCGTTCGATCGACTTGTGGTTTGGACATATCGATCGTAGAAGTATTCCGGAGGCATTGGGTGGTCTCGGATGTGGTTTCGCCTCAATTGGCGTCACTTTGGGAATTTTGGTTTTATTTAGGGTTTCGAACGTTATTCCTTGTGTTTCATTGACTGAATCAAGGCTATACTTTCCTTAGGTGCTTGACATAGGGCATTCTGTAAGTAGTCTAGTGGTGTGAAGACGCAGCAGGAGTTTCGAGGTGAGTAATCTCACAAGGTTCATTAATGAACAGAATACCCTTATTGTTTTAAGAGTTATTTAGTAACAGCAAACTATAGTGGGTATTAGTTGGCATTCCTGAGCGGATGACTACGTATATATATGTTTTGGTGGTTTGTGGATTTATGAAAACAATATGCATGAATGATGTTTTTTATTGTTTTGGGTTGTGGCTTTTTGGAAAACAAATGATTGTGGAATTGTTGATTCAATTTGTTTTGAAAAGCGTTGAGATTTGGGAAAAGCATTGAGATTTGTGTGTGAAAATAATATGCATGGAATGATGCTTTTTATTGTTTTGTGTTATGGCTTTTCGGAAAACAATGATTATGGAAATGTTGATTTTGATTGTTTTCAAAAGCGTTGAGATTTGTGTAACATTTTGGG
>LYNE01007917.1:0-17968 GCA_001662545.1 Rosa x damascena
TATATTTTCTATTCTCAACAACAGTATAACCGGAAAAGGAAAAGGCTAGGCACATCAAGAGAATCATCAATGCCAAATTACTGCTAGAGTGTAATGTAAAAAGAACACTGCTATATTATGGGAAATAATATCTAACATAGAGCTTGCCACAAGGCTGCAACTAAGCTTGAGGCAAGATCGGACCAACTTTAGTGTTTGGCACATTTGAGTTGTGATCATATAAGTTGTCAGGTTATTTGTCTTTGCACTTAAATGCATTATATCACATTTTGAACTGAGCTTCTCACCTAAACCACAAATTCAGATACTATGAAATTTACATTATTGCCTATTATCAGTCCTTGCATACTAACCATTTATGAGAAATCAACCACCCAACTAGTGTAAAAGAAGCTTCCATTATACAAAGTATCAGATGTTTGAAAGGAATCATATTCAACTAGAAGAGCCCCAAAGTTCATCAACAAACAAATTCATATAATTTACCATGGGCCGCAGCAGCAATTGGTAATGGTGTAGCAGTTGAAAATATAAAGGAGCGTCCTCGTGACTGTATGAGTTGCTTCCATCTTTTGCTGTCATATGCCAATCAGAAAATTGCATGAGTCACATAACTAGATATATGAGTCTTCCAATATAAAGAGATGAAACATGCAAGAATGCATTGAGTCAGCACCTAATTCTTTTAAGATCTGCCATGTTTCAAAGAAACTCGGTAATCCAAGAATAAATTACCTTTTTCATATATATTTGCTACACTATAAACCCAAGATTGACACTTTCAACTATTGTTTACTGAGGTAAAAGAAACCATGAACAATTGCTTACCTGCATGCAATGAACCCGCCATGGCAACCTGCAGCCTTACTCAAAGTGCCAACACATATGTCAACATCTCTTTCACAATGGAATTCCTCAGCCACTCCACCACCGTTTTTTCCGCAAACGAAGGTTCCATGAGCCTGAATGAAATGGTAGATTTTCTTTTTCACTAATATCTAATATCTACATGAAAGTTTATAGTAACAAGAGCCACTTTTTCTTTCATATATACAAATTCAATCAACAGGACTAGTTGACCTCCTGGTGTAATTGGATAATTCATTACTATAATCACACTCTGAAATACTGAAATTTACATGATTTGGTTTTCCAATGAATATGATATATTTACTAAAAAGGTTAGCGTACAAATTATGTGTACAGTAGCATGTACAAGACAGGCTTGAAAGTTGAAACACTTTCGAACTGTTTTAGTTCCCAATAACTCAAGAGGACTTACATCATCAATGACTAACAGAAAGTCATGCTGCTTGTGTAGCTTCACCAGCTCGATCATTGGTGCAAAGTCTCCATCCATACTAAACAAGCTGCGGTGGAAGACAAATGCAGATCACAGAAACACTTAATATAAAGACAAAATTGATCCCAACTGAAAAGATGGTATAGAGAGCAGCTTTAAAATAGGATCATTTACCTATCAGTCACAACAACTTTTTTCTGCATTGTGCAACTGGATCTGTCAAATCACAAATGAATTTCTAAGCTATGGACACAATAAAGCACAGATCCAAGAAGAGAAACAAAAGTTCAAGACCTACAACAATGCCTTAAGGTGAATCATGTCACAATGTCTATAGATGAATATCTCTACAGATTTTTGTCGTTCAGCAAGACGAATACCATCAATTATCGACGCATGGTTCAGTTCATCAGAAAAAATGGCAATCTTTTCATTAGTTAAAGGTGTTTTTCCAGCAGCCAAGAGAGAGCCGACATTTCCCAGCACTACCATCAGGGCCATATTGGCTGCAAACCCTGTAGGACAAAGAAGGCAATCCTAGTGTATAAATTTTAAACAAGATTGCATCAGTTTCAAAGTAAAATACCTAAAAGTAATCGAATATATTACGAACAAAATGCAAAACAATAGAATCAAACGTTTTAGTACCACACAATTATGTCCACAGTTTTATCTAAAGACTTAAACTTTGCAATACCAAATTAGAAGTCACACTCAGTCAACTATCCCATTGGAAACCTAATCAGTGAATTTGAACTTTAAACTGAAAAAGGCGATGAAAAGTATTCACCGCATATATACTAAACAAATCAGCACTCTAGTACTTGGGTCTTATACAAACAAAGCAGTGAAGAAACGAAAGCTATAACATCCAAACAGAGCAGCTGATACCTCTTTCTTCTTCAAGTCTGTGAACTCAAGCCCACTAATGTAATGTCAAAACTACAACCTTAGCAGCAGCATTTCCAATGGTGGGATGTGAACTCAAGCCCAGATAATCATTTCCAGAGAACAACAACAGCTTTCTGAATTCCCGGGTATCTTCCTCCTCCCCTATAAAGTCCAAAAACTTGTAACAGGTTCCAAACTTATATAAAAAATTCCACAAAAACTGTAGTTAGTATTGAAATTTCGAACCGTACCGGAACTGGGGATGTCACTGAGCCATTTCTGGAACGTTGATTCGGGAATGTGGACCTCCACGGAGGAACGGTCCCAGAGCTGCATTTGGTGGAAGACTTGGAGGTCGTCGTCTTCGACGGTAGTGGTGGGTTTTTGAGGTTCATTGCGGAGGTAGATGGGTCGGAGAGACCGGAGGAGTTGCAGGCCTTCAAGTTTGTCAAGGGAGTGTTCGACCCAGTTGTCCCAGGAGCTCATCGTGTTTGATTTGCAGAGAGCGAGAAGCCGGCGGGGGTAGCTAGATTGTTGGAGAGTGTGAAGGTTCGGCTTATCAGCTACAACTGTTGGAAGTGTCACTCTCAACTTCAACGGAAAGTTGAATAGTAAATTCAACACACGACGGCTTCCCATGTAGCAGTACAATGGGATAACGACATGTCGCTAACTCTCATTCGTCTTTTTTTGAAATGGGGTTGGTGCGGCTGACCTCAAGCCTTGATTAATGAAATTGCAGAATATAAGGGGGGACATAGAGCCTGAACCCCAGATTACAATAAGCATAAAGAGAACATCATGAAATAATACGAAGACTCTCCACAAAATCTATGTACTCTGACAAGCACCAATTAGCAAAGAGTGCACGAATGACTACTCTATTTACTTTGAGATAGCGATGACATACCGGAAAGTGAACTCTATACCGAAGAAACATCATTGCAAATAGCACGTCTTACTAATTGTAACTCTCATTCGTCTTTTGGTAACATGGATTCATGGAAGCTGTTGGTAGAGATTTCTCTAAATTCATTGCTTTGTATTGTAGACTTTTAGGAAGCTATTGATTGAGATTATGAGTATTTAGCTTATCAAAACTGTCACAAACTCTGGATGAATTGTTTTTTTATTAAATTGTTTTGGAGATTTTATCAGTTGCTTAATATATAATAAGCTAAAACTATTTCAGTCTAAACTTGGATTGATTTTAATTCTATGTACCATGCAATATTTTACCATAAATATGTACAAACATGCATGAGTGACATAACTATTAATTACTTGATTATTTTGGTAGTACGCATGAGTCATTTACAGGTGAAGTAAATATATATGGTATCTTAGATAATGAAACTTAACATGGAATCTAGCTATATGGAATCTAGCAATATGGACAATACATGGAACCTAGATGAATATTGTAAGTGTCTGAAAAGACAAAGAAGATAGTAGCCAAACATAAAAGACAAAGAAGACATGGGAAGTCCAATTTGAGATCGTCTCTGATTTGTAGGAAGTAAACTTTGAAGATGAAGCAACATGCATTAATAAGCATGCCAACATTGAAGCATGAAACAAGGAGGAAGCTTGACTTCGCTGGCTGGCTTGCAATTGCATAGTACGTGCATGAGTTGTATGGTGAGTACATATGAAGCCAATTGTGTATATATTGGCCCGAGAGATGCAACAAATGTAATCGGGAATCCATCATTTGTGAGGATTAGTTTGTTGCTATAATAGAAACGAATAGCCTCATTTGAGAGATCAAGAAGAAATGTGCCTTAATTAATTGAGAAAATAATCTCTCGAATTATAGAGAATGTGTGACTACTTTATTAAAGTTTAGTCACTAAAATTGTTTCTTATAATCCTATTATTTTATATAATGTAAGAAAGTATTGTTGCTTTTATGGGGAATTGGGGATATAGGCACATTTGTCGAATCTTGTGAAATTTTATGTTTTTTTGTTGTTGATCTCTCGTCTTTACTTTAATCACACAAAACTAAGGTGAAAAAAGTTAGATTTTACAATAACCAATAATTATCTATTGGTCATGTATTAAGGTGACCCTTCTTTCCCAACAGATGGTACCAGAGCCCCAAGCTTATTGTCTATGACATCTCATGGTGATCAAGATGGTGGAGTGACTGGAGTCCTCATAATATTAGAACAATGGTCAAGTACTCAAGTTGACTTCGTCAAATTACTCCACTTGGAAGCCCATAATGGAAGTCATCTTTCACTGTAAGGATGTGTACGAGCCTCTTCAAAATGGTGGAAAGAAGCAAGAGAAGGAAGTCTAACATGGATTATAGCATCCTAAATAAAAGAAATTGTTGCATGGATTAGTCAATGGGTTGATGAAAGTGTTTTCATCATGTGGCATAAAAAACCAATGCTCATTCAATGTGGACAAAGTTGGAGCCATGTACGAGTGAAAGAACACCTAAAACTAAGTCTTATTCATTTGGCGGTTGGTGAACACAAAGTACAAGAAAAGTTAAAGTGGTTTCTAAGTGCTACTGGACTACCAAGACTTGGCTCATTTTCGAACGAAAAATTCTTGCGTACGGCAGCCGCACCACGTGGCCGTGCGGCTGCCCAATCAGAACCCACAAAAATTTTACTTCATTCCGAAAATGCCCCTGATTTTTAAAGGTGAAATACCCAAAATACCCCCCTGCTAAGGGTTTGATTGGTCAGCCCGTATCACGTGTACTTTACGTCTTCCGTACGCAAGACTTTCTCTTTTCGAACAGCTAGGACACGTTGGTGGTGTCATAAAGCAACTTAACTTCTCAAGACGTTCTCACATTGAACACTGTAAAAAAACAGCATGTTCAACGAAGAAGCAAGAAATATCAACCGAGTCAGAAACTGTCATCACCGACAACTGTGAAAGTAGCAAAAAATTCCACAACTGAGGATAACCAAAAGATCAGTCAGGGGGCAAGTTTAACCCAAAGAAGAACATCAAATGATGTGGCAACAAAGGTCACATGAAGAGGGATTGCATGAGACTCGAGAGAAGCCGAGAAAGGTGATACCAGAACCTCCTATAATCTCAACATAATGTTACCATGTTTACTTACTTGGAATGGATAATGGAATAAGAAAACCGATTCCTAGAAAATGTTTTTCCCTTGAAAGTGGATCCTACCTTAAAATCAAGAACTCATTCGTTAACAACTTGGAGTTCAAAACTCAACAGGCAGGGAGCCGAGGCTATGGAAAGGGGTCGGGATTATGAAACAATTCTTCCCAAATGTATTTTGACGTACTACCAAAAATATCTTTACAATTCACATTACGTACAAGGCAATGACCCTATAAAAACAAAAAACTCTCCTACTATTTGGTAAGGTTATTACAATATTTAATATAGATTTGATTCCAATTTATGAATATTAGTAAATATTAAACAATACTGATCGAAATTAGCTTTTATTCTAAATTCATGTAATTAGTAAAAAACGTAATGGTGGTGTTGTCTCTTGGCTGACTGCCGAACGGGCACTTCAAAACCCGGGGCTGCAGTCGGAAGAGGAGGTGCTTGCCTTGGGGTTTGGAAAGTTTGGTTTTGATGGTGTTAGAGTTTGAATAGAAATCGATTTCTATTGAGGAGGATTAGATCTGTCTCAATGGGATCTGTCAAGGATTTTCTTCCTCACTCGGATCCATCTCAAGGGGATTTTCACCTCACTTGGATCTTCCTCAATGAGATTTCCAAACGGTGGTGGAATAGAATTCAGTTTTTGACGGTTGAATTCAAAAGCACAAGTCTGATCAACTTACCTTTTGAATTTGAACTAAAGAGGTATTGAAAGGCAACTTACCTCTTCAATTTAAACTGAAGTGGTGTCTCAAACATTATATAAACCCAACAGGTCTTCCTCTCCAATATACAGATTTATTTTTCCTTCCTTTCCTTCAGAGAGAAAAACACTTAGTACGTTCGCTAGAATCCAAGGTCTGGTGCTAGGCTCTTGGATTATCGATAGTTGTATCCTGGTGGACAGAAGCCTAACGAACTACAAGCACTGAGTAGGGGTGAAATTCTGTCTAAAGGACATTGCCAATCTGCAAGCCTCTATCGAATCACAAGTAAGTTCTCTTGCAATTACAATTCCTTTATCTCAGATACATGTTGTGTATTGTAATCCATATACTATTGTATAAATTATTGCTGTAATTATTTATATATTGTAGACGCATATTTTCAATTCATTGATACAAATTCCAACAATCTTTAGACAGAATTATGGATCAAGTATCAGTGAATGGCGTCAAAACTCATGTTGAGAAACCAGAAAAGTTCAAGGGCGTGGACTTTAAATGCTGGCAACAAAAAATGCTGTTTTATCTGACAACTTTGAACCTTGCTCATGTCGTGAAGGAAAAAGTTCCAAAGGCAGAAGGAGAAGACGTGACTGCAGAACAATTGAATGCGATTGATGCTTGGAAACATTGTGAGTTCCTCTGCAGGAATTATATTCTCAATGGTCTGGGTGATACTTTGTATGATGTATATAGGTCATACACCACTGCAAAGGAACTCTGGAATTCTTTAGAAAAAAAAATACAAAGTTGATGACGCAGGTTCAAAGAAGTTCATTATTGGAAAATTTTTGAACTATAAGATGGTGGATAGCAAGATGGTTGTTAGCCAAGTTGATGAACTCCAAGTGATTATTCATGAACTTCATGCTGAAGGTATGGTGATTAATGAAAGCTTTCAAGTTGGTTCTGTTATAGAAAAATTACCACCTTCTTGGAAGGATTTCAAAGTGCATTTGAAGCACAAGAAGAGTGAAATGACCATGGAGGATCTGGTTTTGAAACTACGAGTTCAAGAAGACCACTTGAAAAGTGAGAAGCAGCCCGATGGATCTGTCATCAAAGCCAAAGCAAATATGGTTGAGGGAGAAACTTCCAAGCCAAAATTCAAAGGCAATAAACATGCTGTCAAATACGCAACAAAGACCAAAAATTTCAAGAAAATTAAAGATAGTTGCTGGGTGTGTGGAAAGCCTGGACACAAGGAACAAGAATGTCGTCACAAGAAAGATGTGCCTACTGCCATTAGGAACAACAACAACCAAGCAAATGTGGCTGTGGCTATGGAGGATTTTGTGGCTGTTGTTTCTGAAGTCAACTTGGTGAATGACAATAAGGATTGGTGGATTGATACTGGTGCGACAAGGCACATTTGTGGAGATAGAAATCTGTTTACCATATATCAACCACTTAATGGTGAGGAGCAATTGTTCATGGGAAATGCATCTGCATCAAGTGTCGCTGGAAAGGGTAATGTGGTTTTGACATTCACTTCTGGGAAAAAACTCACTCTAACTGAGGTGCTACATGTTCTTGAAATTAGGAAGAATCTTGTGTCTGGTCCTTTGTTGAGCAACAAAGGATTTAAGCTTGTTTTTGAATCTGACAAGTTTGTTCTCACTAAGGGAGGAACTTTTGTAGGAAAGGGCTACCTGGCAGAGGGGCTCTTCAAACTCAATTTGTATGTGTATGATGTTGCTAATAATAATATATATAATGCTTCTACTTACTTGCTTGAGTTTTCTAATTTATGGCATGCTAGATTAGGACATGTTAATTTTCATTCTTTACATAGAATGATTAATCTTGGTTTGCTACCAAAATGCACAATAGATGCTGCACATAAATGTGAAACTTGCACAGAATCAAAATTTGCAAGGCAAACTTTTAAATCAGTTTTTGGAAGATCAAATGAGGTGTTGGGATTGATTCATAGTGACTTATGTGACTTTAAATCCACACCAACTCGTGGGGGAAAGAACTATTACGTTACTTTCATAGATGATTGCAGTAAGTACTGCTATGTTTATCTAATACATAGCAAAGATGAAACTTTGAATATGTTTAAGACATATAAAGCTGAAGTTGAGAATCAACTTGATAAGGAAATTAAAATCCTACGATCAGATAGAGGAGGTGAATATGAGTCTAATGCATTTGCAGAATTTTGCTATTTACATGGCATTATTCATCAAACTACTGCACCATATTCCCCGCAACAAAATGGAGTTGCTGAAAGAAAGAATAGAACATTTAAAGATATGATAAACTCCATGTTAAATAGCTCTGGACTTCCTCACAATTTGTGGGGTGAAGCATTACTTACTGCTAATGCAATCTTGAATAAGATCCCACACAAGGGAACTAACAAGTCTCCATATGATATATTTAAAGGAAGAATGCCTACATATAAAACATTAAAAGTGTGGGGGTGCCTTGCTAAGGTTCAAATTCCTTTACCAAAGAGGAGCAAATTAGGACCAAAAACAATTGACTGTGTGTTTATTGGATTTGCCAATAATAGTGCAGCATATAGATTCTTAGTATTTAAATCAGAAGTGATTGATGTACATGCACTACTAAAAAAAATTGCAATTGCTTCGCTTTTTTACTTCGGCAACAGTTGCCGTCGCAATTGAGACCTTATTGCTACGGAAAATATTCCGTCGCGATTAAGTCTTATCATTTACGACGGAAATTTTTTGCCGTAGTAACTTTATAATGAATTGCTACGCTTTTTCCTCTTTCCGTCGCAAAACTTGTTTCTATTTCCCTCACTAACATCCCGATCTGCAGCCCTAAATAGCCTCTCTCACCCAACGCTCTGTCTCTATCACGCCCAAACTCTCTCTGTCTCTTTTCTCGCCCAAGCTCGCCCATGCCAAGCGCTCTCGCTCTCTATCTCTATCACACCCAAACTCTCTCTCTCTGTCTCTCTTCTCACCCAAGCTCGCCCATGCCAAGCGCTCTCTCTCTCTCTATCTCTCTTGCCCAAGCTCCGCAGCGCCTTGAACAAGACATAGTCGAGGTCTGAAAGAATCGTCAGAGAGAATAAGGTGATTTTTTTGAAACTCTAAAACCCCTAGATTTCGTTTAATCTGAAGTTCTGTTGTACCCGATCGATTATGCGATTTTTTATCGCCAGTTGTCTCTCATATGCTGATCGATTGTGTTGATCTTTCATTTAATTTGGTATTGTGCGAATTTGATTTGATTTGGGTAGATTTCGTTTGGGTCTGTTTAGGGCTCAAGATCTAATTTTGATTCGGTTTTCTTTCTGGGTTTTCTAGCCAAAGGTCGATGAGATCTTTCCCCCTCCCTCAACTCCTCTTTCGCTCCGGTTCATTTTGCACTTGCTTCTTTATCAATTGGGTTACAGTTTAATACACCACAGGTCATGATTATGAAGTTTCTTTAAAATCTTGACATGTTACACAGTTGTTTCAGCTGCGAATATAGATGCGTAGGTATAGTAATTCTTTCTGTTTGTTACTTTTTCTAGTGATGGTTTTGTAGGAGCTTTCTTTTGTTTCACTCAGTCCTCTCTCGCAACACACGTTTTTGTATTCTTATGTTTCTTGCTAATTTCTGCTTTTCATTTCCTGCACGAGTAGAAATTTCATTGCTTGGATAGAGAAAGGTACAGTCCATTTATATGTGTGCCTTCTTGGAAAACAAGTATGAATGTATGAAATTTGCGTACAAACAGTAAAGGGTACAGTCCATTCATATAAACAAGTATTGCATGAAGAAACAGTTTCTTCTACCCTTTATTGTTTGTGCACAAAATATAATGCACATAATGCATTTATATTTTCTGCTCTGCACCTGATAAATATAGGTGGTTATCTGACGCATTTTGTTCATCTTTTCTGCTCTGCAGCTTTCGGGAAGAGAGTGGCACCAGATTCTTGAGGTTGGTTTATGTAAATTTCAATTATCATCTTTCAGTTTTAGTCTTAAGAAGTTACTTTTCTGGATTGAATTGTTTTGAACGACCTTCATACATGCTAACCTACTACATCATAGTTTCACACTATTTATACTACGCATGACATCCAATAATCACTAACAGTGGCTGGTTGGCAACCAGACTGCTAATCTTAGAACTTTTTCCTGTCTGACGGAATGTGCAGAGTGGTTCCCTTTCCTTCGTCACGAACCATGAATCAATATTTGAGGTCGAGGCCTCAAGCTTCCAGCAAGTGATGATGTTTCTACTTCCATGGCCCTCATTGTCAACGGAATAGGAGATAACTAACTTGGTCTGAGAGATTTAGATTTTTGATACTTATCTTTAAGTGTCTATGGCTCTATGGCATCAAGCTTTCTAGGATAAGGTCTAGAAAACACCCTTCCATAACATCCTCTTTCATTAGCTCGTTGAACTTTAGCACCTTTAGGTTTTTGGCCATCCGTTTTACCGTGGTAGATTATAACTGCAAACTTATGTGTTTTGGATAAAAACCTGTATGTTCTACTCTGTACTTGCCTATATGTTCCTACTGGTATAACCAACCTCACCATTTCTCCTCTTATTTTTTCTACTTTCATTCTTATTGCTTTTGACCCAGTTGTGTCCTTAAGCTTTATTCATGGAAACTACTGGCAAGTCTGTTGCTTTGTTCAGGCCCAGAAAGAAATGTTCATGAAGAAAAAATTCAGATTATTGAACCATATTGTTTGCATGATTACTTTAAATCAAGCATGAATCTATTCATTCGACTCAGTTCAATATGATCCCTATATTTGTTGAGTTTTACATGATATTCATCTTTTAATGTTCTTTTAATATATTAGTTTGTGGGGTTATTTTATTGGCATGATCAGAACATTATCTATACAGATTGATTTTCCAGGAAGGAGTAATATCTACAATCTCTAATTGGGTAATATTTAAGATGAGGATTTTTCCTGTCTGTTTTGGATGTACAGGTTTTCGTTGGGATCGACAATGGTTAGTAGCAAACTACAAAGGGAGGGCATATGCTCAAAGAGTTGAGCCAAAGCTTGCTTTGGTTGAGGTATAGCTGCCAAATGAGGCATTCCTAGAGAATTGGGAACCTACTAAAAGCTCTTATCTAGGTGAGAATATCAATCTTCTTTTCTTCTTATAAAAGCTCTCTCTTATAAATTTTTTTCTTTTAGACACCAAAGACCAAACTATGCATTCTGCAGCGGAAATTTATAACTAAGCTGGTGCTGCACTAGATAATTAAGGTTAAGTTCCCTTTCAGAATTTAACACTACATATTTCTTGATCACACTACGGACCGTTGAAGTGTATTTAAATGAAGTTAAACAGCTCCACAGTTGAGACTTCAATAATTTTCCTTAATTCATCATCAATTTTTGAGTTTATAAAATTTAGATGATGTACCAAGAAATGGCATATATATATATATATGTGTGTATGGTTTTTAAATTCTGGATTTTCTTTTTCCTGATCATCATGTGGAGGTCTGTCAATATTGTGCATCGACTTTTGTTTTGGCCTGTATTAACTTGCAAAAAGTCAGTTCACAACCAAACTGAACTGTTTCTCTCAATCTTATAAATACTTTTCTTTCTTTATTTATTTCTCCTGCTGTTGCCTTTATTTGGAATTTGGACTGATGAATCATGGAAGTTAGTGGTACTAGACTTGATGATGGGGTAAATAAAATGGGTTTGAAGCCTGAATCATGAACCATGGAACCCTGTATGGGTTTGCAAGCCATTATAGTGCTTCCAACACTAGAAGCACTTCAGATTTCTTTTATTATTAGTATCTGATATGAACTAATAACCACATAGGATTGCATGCACCGAAACTCGATAACAAAGGGTTCTATCATGAGTAATTTAGAAAACTGAATACAAGCAGCGGATAACCACTCATATATTAATTTGGTTTGCCCCTAAAAAGTATTTTCATACTTGGATTTAAAACATAACCACATCAACAGCCACTGGCTTCTATATTGAGTTTATAGTTTTATCGAGTTCACTGATGATGGTAGTGTGGGTTGCCCATATGCCGAGATTATATGGATGCATAAATTTGGAGAGTTATATGTTGCAGTTATGGTTTGCTAATTGCTATCTGTCTATTGATTTGGTTCATGATTTTTGTCTAAGCAGAAGGTGCAAAGGCTGCTTTGAGTCTTGCCAGGACAATGCTTGGATGAGGGTGTTGCCTTCTATCACAGCTATTGCACATGTTAGCCCAACATAAGTTCTTGAAGGTTTGACCTTTTGATTTTTGTTCTCAAGAATTTGATCTTACGAAAATCAAATTGTCAAATTGTGTTTGTTTTTATGGGTGTGAGAAAGTAAGAGTGAGTTTAGAATTGGAGGTGTATACTCTAATCAATTAACCTTACTTGGAATTATATTGAAAAACAAACTCAGTGAGCTATAGGTGGCTTGGAAAATTTGGTGAAAGAGACTCAAAGGGTACTGTACTGTATATGAATATTTCTAGAAATGCAGTCACATGCTTCTTCTTTTTTATCTTGCTTCCAGATATGCCTGCAATTTGCTTCGACAAGGAATGAAACAAATAATAATGAACTCAGAAACCCATGAAGCTAAAGCGTTGGAGAAGGTGGAGGATAATTCCAAATGAGAACTCTGAAGCATTGGCTTTTATCATTGATGAGAGTTCACTCGCTTACACTATCTGCAAGTGATCAACTTTATCTTTTATATGTTCGTCAACGTAACATAGCTGCATTTTCTCTCCCAGTATTTGGTTGTTGTTACTTTGAATTTCTCTTCCTGTTTGTACTCATCAAGTGTTCTATAGCTGGACCAGAACTTTCTATTTTTGTCGAACTATTAGTCTATTATGTATAAAATTCATGAAAAAATAACAAAACCCGTAGCAACGCGCGGACGTTTTTCTAGTATTATACCATTCACAAGGTCAATTTACTTGGTTTGTTTCACTAGAGTAAATACTTCAGTTTGATTCAGAGAATCATATGTTTAGATTTTCAACTTGTTTGGGTAGTAGCTTTTTGTTCATTGTGCTTCTCTAATGCATGTATAATAATAGTTTTCATTTTTGCATGTTCTTGTAATGAAAATATGGTGCAATTTTGCACCATATTTATTTTTTTTTTAAATTTATTTTTTTGCGACGGCAAGGTTGCCGTCGCAAATACCTCCACATGGAGTATCCTGAAACAGACATTGCGACGGAAGTCACCGTAGCAAATAGCCGTCGCAAAACAATAACTGATGCGACGGCAAGAGAATACCGTCGCAATTATCTTTTGCGACGGCATTTTACCGTCGCAAATGGATTTTGTGACGCCACCTATTGCAACGCCAACATTTCCGTCGCAAAAGGCTTAATTTTCCGTCGCGAAAAGTTTTTTCCGTCGCAAAAGCCCAATTTGCCGTCGCAAAATAGGCGTCGCAAAAGCAATTCTTTTTAGTAGTGATGTAAATACTATTATAGAATCTGTGGATGCAGAGTTTTTTGAAGATATATTTCCATACAAAACTAGAGTATCTTCAAATAAAAGGAAATATGATTCAAGTCATATTGATGATGCTACATCATTTGGTGTACAAGGAAATGATCTGGAACCAAATACTATCAATAATGACGATCAAGAATCAGACTTGGAACCAAGAAGGAGTAAGAGAAATAAAATTGCCAAGGACTTTGGACCCGAATTTCTTACTTATATAGTTGAGTCAGAACCACAAACATACAAAGATGCAATGACATCTCCAGATGCTCCTTTTTGGAAGGAAGCAATTAATAGTGAAGTTGAATCTATTTTGCAGAACAACACTTGGGAATTGGTTGACTTACCTCCTGGTAATAAACCAATTGGATATAAATGGATTTTCAAAAAGAAGTTGAAACCAGATGGTACCATAGACAAGTATAAAGCTCGTCTAGTTGCAAAAGGATATCGTCAAAAACAAGGGTTGGATTTCTTTGACACTTATTCACCGGTCACAAGAATTACATCTATAAGGATGCTAATTGCAATTGCATCGGTGTATAATCTGGAAATTCACCAAATGGATGTGAAGACTGCATTTTTAAATGGTGAATTAGATGAAGAAATATATATGGAACAACCGGAAGGGTTTGTGGTAAAAGGTCAAGAAAAGAAGGTTTGTAGACTTGTTAAATCCTTATATGGACTTAAACAAGCTCCCAAACAATGGCATGAAAAGTTTGATCACACAATGACTACACATGGTTTTAAGATCAATGAATGTGATAAATGTGTTTACATAAAGAATTTTAAAAATTCTTGTGTCATTATATGTTTATATGTAGACGACATGCTCATCTTGGGATCCAATTTGGATGTCATAAATTCCACAAAGAAAATGTTGAACTCTAAGTTTGATATGAAAGATATGGGAAGAGCTGATGTGATTCTTGGCATTCGCATTCAAAGGAGTGCAAATGGATATATTTTAACTCAATCCCACTATGTGGAAAAAGTACTCAAAAAATTTGGTTACTTTGATAGCAATCCTGCCGTAACTCCTTTTGATGCCAACAGCAAGTTAAAGAAAAATGTTGGTGAAGGTGTATCACAATTGGAGTATTCCCAAGTAATTGGATGTTTAATGTACATTATGAATAGTACTAGGCCGGATATAGCTTATTCCATAAGTAGGCTTAGTAGATATATTAACAATCCTGGAAAAGAACATTGGGAGGCATTAATAAGAGTACTAAGGTACTTAAAGTATACCATTGATTATGGGTTGCACTACACAAGATACCCTCCTGTATTGGAAGGCTATACTGATGCTAATTGGATTTCAGATTGCAATGAATCTAAATCCACAAGTGGATATGTCTTCACTCTTGGAGGAGCAGCAGTATCTTGGAAATCATCAAAGCAAACTTGTATAGCACGATCTACAATGGAATCTGAATTTATAGCCTTAGATAAAGCTGGAGAAGAAGCATAATGGCTTCGCAATTTCTTAGATGACATTCCATTGTGGCCTAAGCCTCTTACAGCTATTTGCATACATTGTGACTGCATGTCATCAATAGCTAGAGCAAAAAGCCATATATATAATGGTAAATTGAGGCACATAAGACGTAGGCATAATACAATTAAGGAAATGCTCAAAAATGGAACTATTTCCATTGACTATGTTAAATCAAAAGAGAATATTGCAGATCCTCTTACAAAGGGTATACCTAGAGAGCAAGTAAAGTATACATCGAGGGGAATGGGTTTAAAGCCAATTCAATGAATCAAACTTAGCGGAAACCTAACCTAGTTGATTGGAGATCCCATGGTCTAGGTTCAATAGGCAAACTAGTTGAGTGAGATTCAAAACTTTGAACACACAACAAAACTCATTCCTAAGATGGAGAAGTGTGTTACCTGTGACGAAGTGAAAGGTTGAATTCAATATTCTTAATGACACTAATCTCTTACATTTCAAGAGGAATATAGCAGGATATTCATAAATTAGGTGTCACCTATTCGAGAATAAATGTGGGGTCGCATTTATGAGAATTACATGGCTAAATTCTCTAAAGCTCTCATGAATCCGGGATTTGTTCAGGACCAAAATGAACACAAACGTATGAACTGAAAAGTGTCAGAAGTGATACGTGTGATACTTGTTGTCTCGGCCTACTACAACGGTGAACAGTTCAAGATTTTATATCCACTGCGTCACCAAGTACGTCCGATAAGTATTCACTAAGGTAGGTTCAAGTCCAAAAGACACCTCTCCTGATGCGTATCAATTCCAAATTTCTCTCGAAATGTTTCATCATTAGTACAATTCTGCCATAATTCCTTATATTCATCTTTCTATTCAAATGTGGGGGACTGTTAGAGTTTGAATAGAAATCGGTTTCTATTGAGGAGGATTAGATCTATCTCAAAGGGATCTGTCAAGGATTTTCTTCCTCACTCGGATCCATCTCAAGGGGATATTACCTCTCCAAGATTTTCTTCCTCACTCGGATCCATCTCAAGGGGATTTTCACCTCACTTGGATCTTCCTCAATGAGATTTCCAAACGGTGGTGGAATAGAATTCAGTTTTTGACGGTTGAATTCAAAAGCACAAGTCTGATCAACTTACCTTTTGAATTTGAACTAAAGAGGTTATTGAAAGGCAACTTACCTCTTCAATTTAAACTGAAGTGGTGTCTCAAACATTATATAAACCTAACAGGTCTTCCTCTCCAATATACAGATTTATTTTTCCTTCCTTTCCTTCAGAGAGAAAAACACTTAGTACGTTCGCTAGAATCCAAGGTCTGGTGCTAGGCTCTTGGATTATCGATAGTTGTATCCTGGTGGACAGAAGCCTAACGAACTACAAGCACTGAGTAGGGGTGAAATTCTGTCTAAAGGACATTGCCAATCTGCAAGCCTCTATCGAATCACAAGTCAGTTCTCTTGCAATTACAATTCCTTTATCTCAGATACATGTTGTGTATTGTAATCCATATACTATTGTATAAATTATTGTTGTAATTATTTATATATTATAGACGCATATTTTCAATTCATTGATACAAATTCCAACAGATGGCAGGTTTGGAAGGCCCTTCTGGGCGTCTGGGGTTTCTGTGCAGGGACGACGAGATCAGTCGGCTTGGATCTGGAAGCAGCTGGGCGACGGTGCGGCGTGTGGATCTCGGGGCTGGTGCATCGACTGTGGCTCGGGGGATCGGGGGCTAGGGGAGGTGCTGGCTTGGTGGAGATCGGCGGCGTGGCTCGTGGTGCGGTTGGATTCGTGGTGGGGCTCTTGGGCGGCGCCGGCTCGTGGTGACGGAACTCTTGGGCGGCACTGCACAGGCAGCTGCAGGCGTGGTGGAAGGGTTGACTGGGCTTGGGTCAACCCTAGCTTGCTGGACCTTGAGTTGGGCTCTTCTCTTTGGGGCTGCCCTATTGGGCCTTCTATTTAGGCTAGGGTTGTTTAGCCCTAAGCCATTTTTATGTTTTTAGTTTTGTCTATTTACAGTATTGTTCTGATAGGTTTATAATTTCATACATTTTCATACCCTTGAATGTAGGATTCTAGGCTTAGTTCTTGTCATTTTTGAGTCTTTTACCTTGTGTTTGTGTTTTGTAGGTTAAATTGGAGAAAAGAAAGATTTGGAGCTTAGAGTCACGCAGGATTGAAAGGATGCTGGCCATCCTGATTTTCCAGAATTGTCTCTGTTTTGCGTCAACTTCAAGTATTAAACTGTACCTTCTCACAAGGAACTAGCAGGCGAGCGTTATACCATTGGAAAGATACGGATGTGAGCTTTCTGAGGAATTTTACAGAAGTGGATTCGCATTTTTCTAGAGGAAGTTATGATGATTTAAGCGAACCTAGGTCGGGAAGGCAGATTCTGACGGATTTTGCATATCTTTTCGGAATCTGATTTGTGAAGCCCAAGTCCATTGCTCTTAGCACTTTGACGGGATAAGACTGAACATGTCTGGCATGTTTGGAGTAATTCCTTGCGTTGACTATAGTAGCCTTGCGTTTTCTTTGGAGAGAAGGAATCTATTCCAAGTTGGACTAGAAGACCTAAGAAGCCCAAAGTCAAGTAGGATTTGGAAAGAGAGATACATGGCAAAAAACCTAGCACGCCTAGAGACAGAAGACACAGCATATTCTGCAGAGAACAAGGAGAAGAGAAGCTCTCACCATGGTTCCTCAATTCTTCCATTGTCTGTTTCATGATTTCTTTGATTCTAGTCATGCTTTTCATAGTTATGGATTGCTAAACTTCTAAGCTAGGGCTGAGATGAAGCCCTTAGTATGACTATTCTATTTATTTAGTTGGTTTGCTATTGAATTTCTGGATTTCTATGTTAAACTTTTAATCACCGTTTCAATAGAACTTTTATTTAAAATCTTTGCTCGGGATCAATAAGACCTAGGTTTTGTTTATGAGTTATTTGGTTGGAGAACATGATGCTTGATCA
>LYNE01007918.1:3711-19801 GCA_001662545.1 Rosa x damascena
TTCAGACACCGGAATCCCGACACCAGTCCGGTAGCCGGATTCCTGATTCGGGTCACCGGTCGCCGGATTCGGGTCACCGGAGTCGGCGGCCAGCCACTAGTCACCGAAGTCCGACAAGGTGGAGGATGACTTCACCCTTTAAGTGAGAAAGAAAGAGAGGGCAAAAAAGTCCCAAAAATAAATAAAAAGAATAAAAATAATAATTAATTGGGTAAAGGGGAAATAATCCCTTAAAGTGTTTTGGGTAAATGTGGTTAAAAAACTGTTAGTGGAGCAAGTGGGCAAATTTTAAGCTAAAATTGGGTAAATGAGCATTTCCCCAAAAAAAAAATAACATAAAGAATTATTCTCAGAAAAAAAAAAATAACATAAGGGGATTAGAAGTCAAAAGAAGTAATTAAGGGTAAAAAAGTAAATTAACTCATAACATGTGGCAAGTGGAGAGCAGATTGTCCTTATTTGTAAAATTTGATCCTTATAAAGGAATTAGAAGTTAAAAGAAATAGTTAAGGGTAAAAAAGTAAATTAACTCATGAAATGTGATAAGTAGAGAGCACATTGTCCTTATTTGTAAGACTTAGTCCTTACATGTTTAATTTAATCTTTAGAGGATGTATTTGTTAAGTTATGTTTTGTCAATAACTTATATGTAATTTGTTACTTCTAAAAAGCGTGATAAGGTCAGAAAAGTTAAGCTTGATAATAATCCAAAATAGAAAATTCCATTGATACCAAAAGAGCAGTTGTTCATAGAATGATAGCATTCTCTGCCTATCATATAACTAGTAGCATATCCTACCACTAGGTTTATTAAACTTCATAATCCACCAAGCATGAATCCTTATTATCTCAGAAACAACAACTACGTACACTACAAAACAGAAACACATAAAAAAATGGAGAAGCAAACTTTTTTTTTGGTCCAAATTAAGTTGCTTAATCATAAGCTCTAAGTGATTAACATATAGTTTCTCAAAAAAGAATACATGGCTAAATGCAATGTCAAATGCTATGATCCTTAGTGGGGTAGTAGAGGTCCCTAGTCCTTCTTCACTTAATCAATGTTTTTAGGTTAAGAATGATAGCATTCTCTGCCTATCATATAATTAGTAGCATATCCTACCACTAGGTTCATTAAACTTCATAATCCTTATTATCTCAGAAACAACAACTACGTACACTACAAAACAGAAACACATAAAAAATAGAGAAGCAAACTTTTTTTTTGGTCCAAATTAAGTTGCTTAATGTTGCCATAAGCTCTAAGTGATTAACATATAGTTTCTCAAAAAAGAATACATGGCTAAATGCAATGTCAAATGCTATGATCCTTAATGGGGTAGTAGAGGTCCCTAGTCCTTCTTCACTTAATCAATGTTTTTTGGTCAAGATGCCATAGGCCCATAAACCCAATAACTGTCCCCACGCTCTGATCAGCAGCACTTAGTTCCTCTTGACTATGCAATTCCCTCAGCTGAACCCGGAGAGTGAAGGCGATTCACCGAAACCACAAGCTCAAGCTCAATGATTCAATGGAATATGGTGGATCCATCAATTAGTGGAAGTCAAATGCACCAACCCAATAAATGTTGAGTTGTATGGAAGTATGGATAACACACTAAAGTTAATGTCATTTCACTAATCGATTGAGGAGCATCTCAGGGGGCATGGACCTGCAGATGGAGAAATTACTGGTGGGTTGGTTGAGTCCACATTCGACATAGCGATGTGGATGGATTACTTGCTGGGAAAACATTAAATGGGTATGCAATCCTTTTAGGTGTGAAGTTTCACAAAATTCAAAGGTTAAGACAAGCATTTCACCCCCACATTTTCACAGCCCCAACTCCAGAAACAGAGTCTAAGGCACAAACAAACCCACCAAGGCACCAACTCCTCTCATTTCACAATCAAATTACTCAAATTGAACACTCTGTTAATTCCAACAAAATAAACCATTCACAGCAAGAAAAATTCAGTACCCAATAAACTAAAAGCTCTAAAGTTTTGACCTTTCTATTGTTTCCTAGGTTATTTAACCCTATCGGTTTCGAATCAAAAGCAAGAAACTGAAGCTGAGAGTGAAGAACAGGTCAAATCAAAAGAGTAAAGAATACTTTAACAACAATAATAGCAGTAAAAGAATTAACGTAATGAACAATATTAGTTACAAATAACTTAAAATTTTACTTGCAAATGCCGACTACAGGATAAAGTCGACTGGCAGGATAAAGAATTAACGTAAAAGAAAAGTTCCAAAAAAAAAAAAAAAAATTTAAAGCATTAGTAAACTTTTATTAAAAAAAAATTTTACTTGCGCTCGGCTTCAGAAAAATTGATTTAAGAAAGAAACGAAACATGTTACTTGAAAAAGTTCAAAAAAAAAAAGTTTAAAGCATTAGTAAACTTTTATTAAAAAAATTTTTTTAGCCCACTCCATTTTAAAATCCTAGCTCCGCCATTGCTGATGGATCCTCTTGAATGCACCAAAATGCTACTGATAGACCATAAAATGATCAAGGAGTTACTTCAAAGAAAGTGACCTACCATAAAACCTCTTGAATGCATCAACGAGTTACTTTTATGCCACAAAAGTATCCAACTACCATAAAATGAACCATACTACAGGGAAATGGATACCACACAACTCGGGGATCTATAATCTAAGCAGAGTCATAAGCAAGTATGGGGCGAGGGAGCCCCTAATGGATTCCAAACAAAAAGTTACAACCACCCCAACCTGAAAATCTTAAGAATGCTGAGCCACCTTGACTTCTAGTTCAGATTAGTTCTTGTAGAAGAACACTACATTATTGAAACACCAATCATTTTTTTCCCCCAAAGAGAACATTACAGGAACAACTATCATTTCACATAAAAAAGACCACCTTGACTTTTAGTCCAGTAATGTTCTTGTACCCATTCTGGGATAAAAAGAGCATCTCCTTCCCTACCAGCAGGTTTGGATTTAGTTACTCCCAGTAACACAGAGTCGTAAAGATAGTCCTGGATGTAACAATTTTGTGCACTGTACACAAAGTTCCTCCCACTGCAGCATATTTCTAGTAAGCATAAAAGTCTAGCAATCTAAAATATGTACATATTGAGTAAATATTAACTCGACACAAAGTTGTAAACTCATTTTGTCTAGTATTGTAGCAAGAATTTGTAACTAATAGTCGGCATTTGCAAGTAAAATTTTGTTCTTTACGTTAATTCTTTTACGTTAATTTTGCCTTGAACTACAGGATAAAATCGACTGACTTTTGCATGAGAAGTAACCAGATGGGTTATTATAAAAACAACCAAGTTGGTTGATATTAAAATGATCACTGCTCCAATGATGAGCAGAGTTAGACCATCTTTCTCTTTTGTGCCTTTCCTTATTTTCAGCAGAGATAACCATTTAACATCGTAGTTGATCCTCCCGTTCGAAAGAGGGATTCGCTTCTTCCAACAATCACCACTTCCTTCATTGAAAATGGCAATGGCACATAAACAATCGGCTAAGCAACTTTGCTTGCACTGTTCCTTATTAACTGGCTGGAAATGCTCATAATCTCCACCAGGCCAATCAGTGAATTGAAGCTCTTGAACTTCAAAGAGGTCTATTTCTGATGAGGCTTTATCACAACTTTGGGGAACAAAGTTTTGCGTGCACCCTTTCCTCTCATCATCTTGGTCAATGGGGATGTAACTCGGAGGGCATGAGCAATTAGTATGAGCTGCATCCTCATCATGTCTACATAAGCTGTTAAACCCACATGCACCCCCACCTGTATATTCCAGAATTGCTGTGCAAATATTTGAAGGTATGACAGTAAAAGTGGACCAAGCACTCGAAGAGTCAGTGCTTTTCTGGTGCATATAGTGCCTCAAAACTCCATCATAGTCAAGAGTTGCTCTCTGGTAGACGTCTTGAGTGGAAACTGGATCATCTACGACCACATGAAGTGTGCTTCCGTTCTGTGCTGTGAGGTAAATAGAGCCAGATTGGCTGAAGATGACCTGAAAGCCACTACCAGTTTCAATTGACGAGTAGAGAAAATTAGGACTCTTCAATGGATAATTCACTGTATAAAGCGTAAGACTTCCACCGTACCCTAGAGTAAACTTTAATCTTCCTTCTGAGTAATTTGTAGCTGTAAGTTGGGCAAAGAGACTGCTGTTTAGATTCAGGGTCTGTGTGGGAAGGATGGTATCAGTGGGATGATCAAAACTCTGCCACAAATAGGTTGAATTTCGGGCTGCCAGAACGAAATTTCCCGTATCCAGCATGGCTGCATAGGCAACTCCAGTAGTATCCGTAGACTGACCATCAGCCATGTTTGTTCGTTTGCCTGTTCTAATATCAGTGAGAGTAAACTTGCCGTCAAAAGATAATTCAACTTTCGATCCTTGTTGCACTGGATTATTGCGATTGGCTGACCATACTATAGTCTTTTTTTTGTATATTGGCAAACCAGATGGCTAGTAAGAAGCCAGCATTGCCAATTTTTCTGAAGCCGAGCGCAAATTGCCCAGACGGCGAGGCCCAGTGAGGGTCACTGTCCTCCTGTGCAGTAAGGGATGAGTTCAAAGATATGGTTTTGTCACTTTGAGCAATGGTGAAAAAGGGAAGCTGTAGAAGGACAAGCAGAAAGCATATAGAATATTGTAGTTCAAAAGCCATGGTTCAAAAGCTTGAAGTAAATGATATGAAGTTATTAACATCCACAATACATTCTTATGCCTACTATGATCCATTGAATTCATCGATGTACATTAAAGTCATCGAAAGTGCATTAAAATCAGAGACTCAAAGACTTATTTTACAGCTTCTTGTTTCTGTAATTTTTCATATCTTCGTGTTACTAATGAAAAGTTGATGCTGCAGCGGCAGTTATTGTGTTCGAGTGTCCCAGACAATATGAGCAACTGAAAGAGCAATGTTTCGATTGCTTTGTTCAAATTCTTAAGGGCTGTCTGTTATTTGTGTTAACCTGCAAAATGATACTATATGGCAAAAATGGCCGGCTGTTTTGTTACTTAATTATTTCATATGACTAATGGTATTTAGTATGTAGTTTATCTGTCTTAGAAAATATACTCTGCTCGGTCATTCCACAAGCGCTTTCATTGAAAGCAAAACTTTACACATTAAAAGGAAAACGTAACAATTGAAACAGTGAACTAGCCCACACATCAAAATGGCAACCTCAACGTGAAACTGAAGGTATATGCTTGAAGCTGAAGCTAATTTCTAATGAAAACCTGCAGGTATATGTTTTACAACCACACCATATTATTCCTAATGAAATCATAATGATCTCTTATGATGAAGGACACACAAAATCCAAGTGATCACAGAACAAAGCTACAAATTAAACACACATGAAAGAAAACACACAGTAAATAAACATGAAAAGCTAGCTAGTACTGGCTGTAAATCTTTGACTGCGACACAAACCAAACAAGTTTCACGCCACACTGTTATATGGGGATGGGCATGGTGGAACATGTGCTTCCACTAATCCTTCAAGCATCTGTACAACCTTCCTCATCGTGGGTCGAAGTGATGGGTGTTCTTGAATATACCAAAGAGCAATCATGAAAGTCTCCTCCAGCTTCATTTCACCTTCCAAGGCGTCGACTTCGTGATCCAGAAAAGACTCTAATGCTCCCTCTCAGTAGCAATCATAAACCCAATCAGTCGAAATGGCTTTCTTCTCTTCACAGTTATTTTCCATATCAACACTTCTCCTGCAGCAAATGATCTCTAGCAGCACAACTCCAAAACTAGACACATCAAGTTTGGTAGTGATCGCCATGTTCCTAAACCACTCAGGTGCAACATACCCTTTTGTTCCTCTAATGGCAGTATGCGTCTGGCTCTGATTCGTCATCAAAAATTTCGCCAAGCCAAAATCAGAGATCCAAGCAATGTAATTATCATCAAGAAGAATGTTCTGAGGCTTTATATCACAAAGGATGATTTGCGTGGTACACTCTTCATGCAAATACAGAAGCCCTTTGGCAACACCACAAGCAATTTCCATTCGCTGCCTCCAACTGGGTTTCTCATCTCCAAAAAGGAAGCTTGCTAGTGTTCCATTGCTCAAGAATTCATACACTAGTGATCGCTGTTGTCCCTCATCACAATATCCAACCAGGTGAACCAGATTCTTGTGATGTGTCCGACCAATAATGTTCAGTTCCGTCTTGAATTCCTTCTCACCATCTTGTATCACGCAGTTGAACTTCTTCACTGCCACCTGGACACCCGAACCAATTTGCATTATCCCTTTGTAAACAATTCCAAAACAACCCTTCCCTAATTCTTCGTTGAATCCATTTGTTGCTTCTTCAAGCTCTTTGTGACTAAAAGAATCCAAATTTGTGTCCAAATCATTTTGCAGAAACCTTGCATGTTTCTTCTGGAAACCAAAGAAAAGTCCCAGACAAAGTGCAGTACCGAAGTGGTCCCGTTCTTCTTCTTCTCAACTGTACTGTCGTCAATTTGATGAACGTTGTCGCATTCAGGCTGTTATCTTCTTTCCCATATGAGAGCGGAAACTTCTTTTTCTGACAGGTTTGGTTGCTGTAAATAGCAACAGCACATGAACAACCTTGCAAGCAAGATTGACTGCATGTATCAGCAGTAGAATCACTTAACTGCATATAGCTGGAGGTGAGCCAATCACTTAACTGCATATAGCAGTAGTCAATATTCCTTCTGAGTAATATGGTGGATCTATCAATTAGTGGATGTCAAAGGTACCAACCCAATTACTGTCGAGTTGTATGGAAGCATGGATAACACACTAAAATTAATGGTATTTCATAACTAATTGACTGAGAAGCATCTCGGGGGGCCTGGACCTGCAAATGGAGAAATTACTGGTGGGTTGGTCGATTTCGCATTTGCGGATGGAATACTTGCTGGGAAACATTAGAGGGTATGCACTCTTTTTAGGTGTGAAGTTTCACAAAATTCAAAGGTTATAACAAGCATTTCACCTTCACATTTTCTCACTCCCAACTCCAGAAACAGAGTCCAAGGCACAAATAACCCCATCACTTCCTCTCATTTCAGAATCAAATTACTCAAATTGAACATTCTGTTAATTCCAACAAAATAAACCACTTGTGCAAGCAAAATTTAGTACCCGATAAACAAAAAGCTCCAAAGTTTTTACCTTTCTATTATTTCCCAAGTTATTTAACCCTATCGGATTCAAATCAAAAGCAAGAAACTGAAGCCGACAGTCGAGAACAGGTGAAGTCAAAACAGTAAGGAATAGTTGAACAATAATAATAGCAGTAAAAATTGGTAGCTCACCGGAGTCCATTGCAATGGTGACGTAGGGTGGTGATGGAAAGGAGAGTCCTTTCTGGTTTCTCCCATTGATTTGAAGACAACAGCAAGAAAACTGGCCTTCTGGTTTCTCTGAACAAATTTAACAAAACCTCAGAAACTAATGACAGTAGTAAAATTTCTATTGAGCCCTTTTCTGATTTTCATAAATTTGGTCAAGTTATTTTTTATTTTAATGATTTACTCCCCTATGATTTTCTAATTTACACTGTGACCCAAAGTCAACCGCGTAGTGTGAGCCAAAGTGTGGGGCCAGGTCAGGTGCCATTTCAGTCGAGGAAAGGTACGAGGTTGGACTAATGTGTTAGCTTGATTATTATGGACTAATGTGGGCGGCTCTTTTAGTTTGAGAGTTTAGGAGTGGATTTAAAGTAACTTTATTTCTTTATTAAAGCAAATAAATTAAGACAACTCTGTGGAGAAAACTGTACATATTTTAGATTGCTAGACTTTTGTGTTTACTAGAAATATGCTGCAGTGGGATGAACTTTGTTTACAGTGCACAAAATTGTTACATTCGGGACTATCTTTATGACTTTGTTTACTGAGGTTTAGTTTTATGGAGTAACTACAAAAGCCCTTCTAAATCCGAACCTGCTGGTAGGGGAGGAGACGCTTTTTTTTATTTATTTATTTTTTTTTATCCCAGATTGGGTACAAGAACATTACTGGACTAGAAGTCGAGGTGATTTTTTTGCATGAAATGATAGTTGTTCCTGTAATGTTCTCTCTCGGGGCGGGGGGAATGATAGCTGTTCAAATAATGTAGTGTTCTTCTACAAGAACATTACTGAACTAGAAGTCAAGGTGGCTCAGCACTCTATTAAGATTTTCAGGTTGGGGGGTTGTAACTTTTTGTTTGGAATCCATTAGGTGCTCCCTCGCCCAAGACTTGCTTATGACTGCTTATTTTATAGATCCCCGAGTTGTGTGGCATCCAGCCCTGTAGTATGGTTCATTTTATGGTAGTTGGGGCATAAAAGTAACTCGTTGATGCATTCAAGAGGTCTTATGGCTGGTCACTTTCTTTATGGTCACTTTCTTTGAAGCAACTCCTTGATCATTTCATGTCCATCAGTAGCATTTTGGTGCATTCGAGAGGATCCCTGACCGTGTTCATAAGAGCTTTTTGTTTGAGCATCAAAATGACAGTGATTTCCTGTTAGATCCGCTGACTGAATGGAATTAATGATTTAGAGATTATAGTCAAGTATAATTGCTGGTATATTTAATTATTTCCCCAGTGGTTGTTCAACATATCTACTAATTTTGCTGCTATAATTTTCACAAGCTTAGTCTGTACAATGAGCTTAGCTTTTCTTTCAATGCACAAAATTGTTGACTCTTCGATGTTTGAACACACTGAATGTTCTGCTATCCAGAAATCAATGGATCGATGTGATCACTTATATTGAACATATAATGAGGACAGATTTGGAGGCACTGAGACTTCAACAGTCCCTTCGAGCATCTGTGTCACTTTCTTTATGGTAGGTCTTGCTGATGGATCCTCTTGAATGCACCAAAATGCAATCATCAAATACTTCTCCAACTTTTCGATGCCATCCATTTCCTGATCGTCGCCTACATTCTGCCACAACAGATGCAGTTTCTTTTGCTTATAGCAATCGTATGCCCAATCAGCTAATATCATTTGATCTTCAGCTGGTGCTTCTGGTTCGTAGTTTTTCCTGCAGCAAACAATCTCCAACAACACCATGCCGTAGCTATAAACATCAACCTTCACTGTGACAGGCAAACTTTTAAACCATTCAGGAGCAACATAACCTTTTGTGCCTCTGATTCTAGTAGTTGTTCGAGTTTGGTCAGATTTCAAAAGCTTGGATACTCCAAAGTCGGCTATTCTTGCTGTGAAAGAATCGTCGAGAAGAATGTTTTGAGGCTTAATGTCACAATGTATGATTTGGCTGCTGCACTCCTCATGCAAATACAAGATCCCTCTTGCAGTTCCTAAGGCAATTTTTTTTCTTGTATTCCAGTTTGGTCTTGACTCTCCGAAGAGGAACGTTGCTAGAGAGCCATTGCTCATGTACTCATACACAAGAAGCTGGTGTTGCCCCTCATTACAAAATCCGAGTAGTTTGACTAAATTTCTGTGATTTGTTCCACCAATTGCGCTCACTTCAGCTTTGAATTCCAAATCATTTTGTTTGACCACAGTGTTCAATCTTTTGACAGCAATGAACTTCCCGTTATCAGACGCTAAAACTCCTTTGAAAACAGTTGCAAAAGCACCACAACCTAGCTCTTCCTTGAATCCGTTGGTGGCTTCTTTTAGCTCCATGAAAGTGAAACATTTCAGATTCATGCCTTGAACCACAGGATTAAGTCGATTCACCTTCGCATGAGAGGTAACCAGATGGGTTATTATAAAAACAACCAAGTTGGTTGATATTAAAATGATTACTGCTGCGATGATGAGCAGAGTTAGACTGTCTTTTTCTTTTGCTGGTGTCAAAGTGCCTTTCCTTATTTTCACCAGAGCTACTCCTTCGACATCTTTGTTTATCCTCCCGTTAAAAAGAGCGATTCCCTTCTTCCAACAATCACTTTTTACTTCATTGAAAATGGCAATGGCACAGAAACAATCGGCTAAGCAGCTTTGCGTGCACTGTTCCTTATTAACTGGCTGGAAATGCTCATAATCTGCTCCACCAGGCCAATCGGTGAGTGGAAGCTCTTGTAATTCAAAGAGGTCTGTTTCTGATGAGGCTTTATCACAACTTTGGGGAACAAAGTTTGGCTTGCACCCTTTCCTCTCATCATCTTGGTCAATGTGGATGTAACTAGGAGGGCAGGAGCAATTAGTATGAGCTGCATCCTTATCATGTCTACATAAGCTGTTAAACCCACATGCACCACCACCTGTATATTCCATAATTGCTGTGCAAATATTTGAAGGTATGAAGCTATAAGGGAACCAAGCACTCGAAGAGTGGGTGCTTTTCTGGTGCATATAGTACCTCAAAACTCCATCATAGTCAAGAGTTGCTCTCTGGTAGAAGTCTTGAGTGGAATCTGGATCTGCTAAGACCAAATCAAGTATGCTTCCGTTCTGTGCTGTGAGGTATATAGAGCCAGATTGGTTGAAGATGACCTGAAAGCCACTACCAGTTTTAATTGACCAGTAAGGAAAATAATTACTCTTCAATGGATGATTCATTGTATAAAGTGTAAGATTTCCACCGGACTCTAGAATAAACTCGAATCTTCCTTCTGAATAATTTGTTTCTGTAAGTTGGGCAAAGAGACAGCTGTTTAGATTCAGGGTCTGTGTGGGAAGGATGGTATCAGTTGGATGATCAAAACTCTGCCACAAATAGGTTGAATTTCGGGCTGCCAGAACGAAATTTCCCGTGTCCAGCATGGCTGCATAGGCAACTCCAGTAAACGTAGACCAACCATCAGCAATGTTTGTTGGTTCGCCTGTTCTAATATCAGTGAGAGTAAACTTGCCTTGTAAAGAGAATTCAACTTTCGATCCTTCTTGCACGGGATTATTGCGATTGGCTGACCATACTATAGTCTTTTCATGTATATTGACAAACCAGATGGCTAGTAAGAAGCCGGCATTGCCAATTTTTCTGAAGCCAAACGCGAATTCCCCAGACGGCGAGGTCCAGTGATGGTTACTGTCCTCCTGTGCAGTAAGGAAAGAGCCAAAAGATATATTATTGTAACTTTGAGCAATGGTGAAAAAGGGAAGCTGTAGAAGGACAAGCAGAAAGCATATAGAATATGATGGTTCAAAACCCATGGTTCAAAGGCTTGAAGTAATTGTGAACAGTATATGAGGTTATGAACATCAGCAATACATTCTTATATATACTATGATTCATTGTATTCATCGAAGTACATTAAAGCCATCGAAAGTACATTAAAATCAGTGATCACCGAGACTTATTTTACAGCTTCTTGTTTCTACAATTTGTCATATCTTCGTGTTACTAAAGAAAAGTTGATGCTGCAGCGGCAGTTATTGTGTTCGAGTGTCCCAGACAATATCAGCAAACTGAAAGAGCAATGTTTCGATGGCTTTGTTCAAATCCACAAGGGCTGTCTCTTATTTGTGTTAATCTGCAAAATGATACAATACGGCAAAAATGGCCGGCTGTTTTGTTACTTGATTAGTCATATGAAATAATGGTGTTTAGTATTTAGTTTATCTGTCTTAGAAAAAATACTCTGTTCGGTCATTCCACAAGTGCTTTCATTGAAAGCAAAACTTTACACACACAGAAAAATGTAACAATTGAAACAGTGAGCTAGCCCACACATTAAAATAGCAACCTCAACATGAAACTGAAGTTATATGCTTGAAGCTGAAGATAATTTTTAATGAAAACCTGCAGGTATATGTTTTACAAACACACCTTATTATTCCTACTGATTCATATTTCATAATGATCTCTTATGATGAAGGACAAACAAAATCCAAGTGATCACAAACAAAGCTACAAATTAAACACACATGAAAGAAAACACACAGTAAATAAACATGAAAAGCTAGCTAGTACTGCCTGTAAATCTTTGACTGCGACACAAACCAAACAAGTTTCAGCTCACTCTGTTATATGGGGATGGGCAAGGTGGAACATGTACTTCCACTAATCCTTCAAGCATCTGCACAACCTTCCTCATCGTGGGTTGAAGAGATGGATCTTCTTGAATACACCAAAGAGCAATCATGACAGTCTCCTCCAGCTTCATTTCACCTTCCAAGGCGTCAAATTCGTGATCCAGAACAAACTCTAACATTCTGTAGCAATCATAAACCCAATCAGTCAAAATTGCTTTCTCTTCACAGTTATTTTCCATATCAACACTTCTCCTGTGGCAAATGATCTCTAGCAGCACAACGCAAAAGCTTTACACATCAACTTTGGTAGTGATTGCCATGTTCCTAAACCACTCAGGTGCAACGTACCCTTTTGTTCCTCTAATGGCAGTATGCGTCTGGCTCTGATTCGTCATCAAAAGTTTTGCCAAGCCGAAATCAGAGATCCGAGCAATGTAATTGTCATCAAGAAGAATGTCCTGAGGCTTTATATTACAACGGATGATTTGCGTGGTACACTCATCATGCAAATACAGAAGCCCTTTGGCAACACCATAAGCAATTTCCTTTCGCTGCCTCCAACTGGGTTTCTCATCACCAAAAAGGAAGCTTGCTAATGTTCCATTGCTCAAGAATTCATATACTAGAGATCGCTGTTGTCCCTCATCACAATATCCAACCAAGTGAACCAAATTCTTGTGATGTGTCCGACCAATTATGTTCAGTTCCATCTTGAATTCCTTCTCACCATCTTGTATCACGCAGTTGAGCTTCTTCACTGCCACCTGGACACCCGAACCAATTTGTATTATCCCTTTGTAAACAATTCCAAAAGAACCCTTTCCTAATTCTTCGTTGAATCCATTTGTTGCTTCTTCGAGCTCTTTGTGACTAAAAGAATGCAAATTTGTGTCCAAATCATTTTGCGGAAACCCTGCAAGTTTCTTCCGGAAACCAAAGAGAAGTCCCAGATAAACTGCAGTACCTGACATAAAACTAACAGACAGAGGTGGCCAGAAGAACTGATCCCACATGTACCGAAGTGTTCCCATTCTTCTTCTTCTTACATGTCGTCAATTTGATGAAAGTTGTCGCATTCAACGTGTTATCTTCTCTCCCATATGAGAGCGGAAACTTCTTTTTCTGACAGGTTTGATTGCTGTAAATAGCAGCAGCACACGAACCATCTTGCAAGCAAGATTGACTGCATGTGTCAGCAGTAGAATCATTTAACTGCATATAGCTGGAGGTGAGCCAATCAGTGTTTGCTAGCACCTGAACGTCATACAAATCTTCTGCATAACTAAGCTCATTTTTACAGCCTTGTTTGAAATCTGGATAACAGCTCCCGGATGGGTCATCTGGATCAGGTAAAGAGTATCCTGGAGGGCATACACAGGTGGGCCTCTTGTCTGCTTCAAGAGTGCAGATACCGTTGGATCCACAAATACTAGGACCTGAATCAGCATTAATTTCTTGGCAAATATTTGGTGGCGCTGACCAAAGAGGAACCCAGCTTATATTGCCAACGAAAGTCTTCGGGAGGAAATATTGAGCCAAAACCCCATCAAAGCTGAAAGTTGACCGGAGATAGTAGTCCCTTTCTGCACATTCCTCCGCTGTGAAAGTATAATTTTCCACCATTCACTCGCAGAATATAGAAGTTACCTGAGTCATTGAAAACCAACTGTAAACCTTCACTGCCTGGTCTTATCCCTGTGGTAGTCGTGGTTGAATAAAAAGGTCTTTGCGCACTAAACACAAGATTCCCATCATCTTGAAAATCTAGCTGGAAGCGTCCTCTCGAATAGTTAGACGTCTCTGAATTTCAAGAACAAAGTTTCCCGCCTCTTTCCATTATTTGCCCAGGCAACATGGTATCAGTAGGATTCTTGAACGTCTCCCATAACTTTGCTGACTTCTCGTCTTCCAGAACAGAAGTTACCTGTATCATTCATAAGGGGATGAGCAACAACGCCAGCGATGGTTTGATTGGATTTCCATAACTGCATACCCTGAGAACTTGTAAGAACTAGCCCACTGTTAGCAGTCAAAGTCACAACTGAACCATTAGGTGCAGGCTTATCCCCATTTGCATACCAAACTATGGTTCTGTCTGGTATCTTGGCGAACCATAAAGAAAGCAAGAAAAGATTGTTGTTTTCAAGTTGCTGAAACCCAAAGGCAAAATCACCAAAGGGAGAAAGCCATGAAGAGTTTCCTGCTGTGGAGAGAGAAGCACCCACAGCTATGCTACCATTACTTTGTGAAAGCACATAAGTTGGTAGCAGAAGTCATGAAGAAAGCAGAAACAAACGTACAGTAAAAGCCATTGCCATTTGTGACCACCAATGTGGTTAATCAATTACCCCATTTAAACAAGAAACAAAATAAGAATGGTAGAAAAGTAAGAGTCCAGACAGACCAAGTTATGAGTCCATATAGACAGAAGAGGAAAAACTGACCTTATAATATTTTACAACCGGTGACCTGTCGAAGATTTGCAACAAAACTCTACATCACCTCTTCAAAAGCGATGTAATTATATTTAAGATTTCAAGTGGAGTAAGACATGATCATGGGGAAAGGATAAACTCACCTTAAAAATTCTTAGAATATCAGAGTTGACGAGAACAACTCAAAGGCGTAATCTGGCCAGCCAAGGTCAAGTTTACCATTCTTTGAATGCTTCCAGACTCATAATGGAATAAGTTTCACGCCTGTTGCGTGAACCTGGCTTCTTAAACACACAAGTATGAACAGCATGATTGTAGTTTCATGCACCCTAGCACAACAAAGAAAGACTGAGAATTTTCCAGTATGAACTGGGAGCCTAGAAATTTAAAACATCTGAAGATGGCAAGATGAAATCACCATTCTAAAATTAGTCAAGTTGATATAGAAATCCATTTTTTATGGAAACTCATTATGGGAAGACAAGAGAGAATCTATCAAAGACGAAGTCTAATTTGTAGCTAGTGGCTACTGAGAACCAGCTAATTATCATTTGTCTCGATACAGATGTAATCGACTGATGAAGATCCTCTCATACTACATAGAATAAGACACATAATACCAAAATTCCAACAGACTTATAATAATAATAATATGATAAGAGCTCTCATACACTTGTCCACAATTTTATAATGATAATCAACAATCTTCTATCTCTTTTGTTCATTCTCATTCTCAGCTACACAGCTTGAGAATTTCAGCTTAAAACACTAAACTCGATCAGTATAGAAACTAACCCAAAACCAAAACTCATCCTAAACCCACATCAACCCAGCTCACAGCTATCTTACCCTTCTTCAAATATCACCACAAAACCCATTAATACCAAGAAAATCAAATACCCAATAAGCATGAAGCTCTAGAGTTGTTATCTTTGATTCTTTGGTACGCTAATACAAGATAGCAAGAATATAAATAAAGACAATATGAATTGATAGCTAACCGGAGTCCATTGCAACGGTGCAAGAGAGTAATGGAAGAGAACAGTCCTCTTTCCCATTCTGATTTCTCCGGTCAAATAAAGAAACCTCTTTGGGTTTCTCTGAACTCTGAACTCTAAACAAACCGGCAACTAATGACAGTGGTTTACTTTACCAGGTCGGTAAAGTTGGGCCTCTGCTTTCTTATGGTAGCTTGTCAACTTTGTGGTTTGGGCTTCCGCGGATCTGGACCCTGACTCATTGGCGGATGGTCTCTATTTTCAAGAAGTATATGTCCTGAGGTTTTATGTCACATCCAATGATTTGAGTGTGCAGCATTCTCCGTGCAAGTATAGAAGTCCTTTGGCAACTCCATTTGCAATTTCAATTCTTTGCCTCCAACTAGTTATTGTATGATTTGTATCAGCAAAAGGAGAACTAGCCAATGAGCCATTGCTCAAGTATTCATATACTAGCAAACGTCATCGTCCCTGGTGCCAATACCTGCTAGTATATTGCTTTAGGCATTCAAATATTAACTTTGTTTATAGGGTACAAAATTGTTTCATCCAGTACTATTTTTACGACCATGTATATGTTGTTGACTCTTTGATGATTGAACACACTGAATGTTCTGCTATCCAGAAATCAATGGATCGATGTGAACACTTATATTGAACATATAATGAGGACAGATTTGGAGGCACTGAGACTTCAACA
>LYNE01007919.1:669-19187 GCA_001662545.1 Rosa x damascena
CAGATCATTATATCACCAGAAGTTCAGCCTGTTTTTGACATTGAACCAATCAATTGCTTTCCTCATACGGAACAGATGACAAGAGCTGAGTTCACCATGCCAATTTTTGATGACATATCAGGGCAGGACTCAAAATCTATTGGCCTCTATTGTTATGTGGTTAGGACGAAGAGAAACGAGAGAGTACAAAAAAAAACATCATATTTTCTGGTGGGATGAAGTGAAAGAGCAAAGGCAGCGGGCAAAAATGACCAGAATCACAGCACTGAAAAAGAAAAAAGGACAGACAGCTGAACAGCAGCCAGAGAAGGAAGTGATACATGATTTGACGATTCATGTGGATGACTAGGAACAAACAGAAAAAAACGAAATTGAAGTGATAGATTGGCAAAAGCTACAACTGTACAACCTACTTGACATCCCAAATAAAAGCAAATTAGTGAAGTATTGAAACAAGGCTAAACAAAGGTAATATTTCATGTTACAGCCCACCACCTAGTGACTTCAATTGCCACGTAGCTGGCCTAGTCACTGTCAAGATCATTTTCAATTTCCATGTAGCTGGCCTAGTCACTGGTCAAGTCACTGTCCAGATCATTTTCAATTGACATGTAGCTGGCCAAGTCACTGGTCAAGTAACTGTCCAAATCATTTTCAATTGACATGTAGCTGGCCTAGTCATTGGCCAAGTCACTGTCCAAATCATGGCAATTGACATGTAGCTGGCCTAGTCACTGGTCAAGTCACTGTCCATATCATTTTCAATTTCCATGTAGCTGGCCAAGTCACTGTCCAGATCATTGGAAAGTGAAAAAGTAACTGGCTAACTCACTGGACTAACACCGTTCTATGTTATGCAGCGTATTATTCTGGGAGGGAAAAGAGGCTGGAAGTGAAATCACAAGGGCAGATGTCAAAATGTTCATAAGCGATCAATCAATAGCAAACAACTGGATTGATTTCTATGGGGAAATGTTGAAGGATGAAATGCAAAACGAAAGTTCACAAAGTTTGGGAAGATCTGCTTTTATGCATAGCATGTGTTGGGTAAGTATGACGAGCACTTTCTATAAAAATTGAATCCTTATCTCTCATTCTTTGTTTATTTATAAGGGCTAAATACTAGTTAGTACCCTGTGGTTTAGGTCCAAAATCAATTCAGTCCATGGACTTCTAATTTCATCAAAAACACCCCTGCACTTTCAATTTTGATCAAATAGGTCCAATTCATTAATATTCTATTATGGGTTCAAGTTATAGTTGGATTATTTGTTGAAAAACTATTTATTTTTAATAGTATGACTCACTCCTAAATTGACTATGCAAACCACCTCGACACCACATCATAAAACATAGGCCATATATGAGCCACATTAACAAGTTAAATAACTCAATTGTCGGAAAACTCACAAATTGGACCCATTAGATCAAAATTGAAAGTGCAGGGGTGTTTTTGATGAAATTAGAAGTTCAGGGACTAAATTGATTTTAGACCTAAACCACAGGGTAGTAATTTGTATTTAGCCCTATTTATAACTAGTTCTATGTATTTCTTTCTTTCTTTTTTTAAATAATATTCGACAATACATTTAACTGTGAGAAACCTCCATCAATACTTGTGTGAGCCGCTGTTCCAAAACATGGGAAAATGAAACATGCTTTTCTTCCCAATTACCCATAATGAATAATTTCACCACACGCTATTGGTCTTTGACAAGGACATACCGCAATGGCTGCATTTTGATTCAATGAAACCAAGAAGAGCAGGAACAGGGGAGTGCTTTAAAAGTATAAAAAAATTGGTAAGAAACTTCTTACTGACCATGTATCTGACCATGTAACTATCACTCATTAATCTGTTAAAAAATACAGGTTGAAATGGTCGAGCTGTGGATGAGAGCAGTAAAAGATCAAGCAGACGATATGCTGCAGAAAGGCTGCCGAATGAAATTTGATAAGAGTCAAAGCACTCACACAAAATTAAAGATGGTTGAAAGTATTTTGAGCGATGATGAGATAAGAACAATAAGGTGGATAAAGGAAAATTATGACGGTGGAAGGATCCCTTTGAACCATGCTAGAATCTGCCCCCAACAAGACGAAGGATTGTAAGTCTATATTAAAAAATTTAAAATGGTAACTTTACTGTTACTAAGTTGGTCAAAATCATTAACATGAAATTTTTAATTGACAACATATTAGATTGCGGACCTTTTGTAATGTATTACATGGCCAGAATGGCAAAAGAGGAGAAGATGCCAAACAAAGTCACCAAAGCTCAGATGATGAAATTCAAAGCTCAAATATTCAAAAATTTTGCTGAACATAAGCAGAGCTGGAACTCAGCAAATTAAGAATTTTAGAAATTTGTTTGTTTACTTCTGAAATTCAGAAATTTGTTGTTTAGTTCAGACTATGACTTGTATGGATCTTTTTATTTAAGATTAATGCATCTTTTGAATTCATAGTACAAGTCACTGACTATGTAAATATGAAGGCCGCATATAATTGAAAGTGTCATTGTTAAATTCACTACTGCCCATTATGTAAGTGCTCAAGTCATTGGCCAAGTAAAAAGAAAACTGAATGTCATTGGCCAAGTCACTAGGCAAGTTACTGCAAAACTCAAGTAACTGACCAAGTCACTGATAATGTAGCTGACCATGAAACTGACAATGTATGTAACTGACCATGTAACTAAGCATGTAGCAGAATATGTAACTGGACAAAAAACATTAAAGCTCTAAGTCACTAGAGAAGTCACAGCCGAAATGACCATGTAACTGACCATGTAACTGAACATGTAACTAAGCATGTAGCTGCATATGTAACTGGACAAAAAACATTAAAACTCTAAGTCACTAGAGAAGTCACAGCCAAAATGATATTTCTATTTCAGTTTGCAGCGTGTCGCTACACCGCAACGGCAGCGTTCCGCTGCCAATTAACAAACCAAAGTTGGTGTAGCTACTTCATTTTTTTAATTTTCATTAATATTTGCAGCGTGCCGCTGCACCGCAACAACCAAACAAAGTTTTTACAGCTAATTTTTTTTTTATTTTTCATTAACATTTGCAGCGTGCCGCTGCACCGCAACGGCAGCGTTCCGCTGCCAATGACCAAATCTATATGCAGTGATCCAACTACAAGTCATTGAACAAGTCACTGCCAAGATAACTAAAAACTAATGTCAATGGACAAGTCAATGTAAATCTAAAGAAAATGGTTATGTCACTGTACATGTAACTATTAAAAACCTGTAGACACAAAGAATACTGAAGAATTTATAAAAGAAGAAAGCAGATACAATGTCGTATAGTAAAAAAAAATTCCAATGAGTAAGCACTTCTTATCATTTACCGAAAAAAATGAAAAATCAAAACAAAATTTCAAACTGTATTGGAGTCACTTGCTATGTCACTTGCCATGTCACTGTTAAAGGCATGTAAGCATAATCGAACCTATATCGGAGATGTACAACTCTTTCTGTTGTGACCATCACATTTTCCGCACCTACCACACTTGATCACCCTAGTTTTCTCGCTCTTGTTTCTGAACCTCTTCTTTCTGGGCCTTCCCGATGGTCTTCTAGTCAAAGGCGGTTGCAATATCACCGCATCTCTACCAAAATCATGCACTTGCTTCCAAATAGAGGGAAGAGGATTAATTGGGAAAGAATAAGCTTCTCGATATTTCTCCACCTTCTACAGCTCATTGACATACAAATACAGGGAAGAACCATGTTGTTGGATCACTACAAGGGCATGGGAACATGGGAAGCCATACAGCTGCCATTCTCCACACGAACAAAAGCGAGTTTCCAAATTTACCATGCTATTGTACTTCTGGCAGTGAACTTCATACACACAGGTATCAGAACTGCTCACTCTCCAATGCCTTCCGACTTCCAAATTCTCCTTCAGCTTCTTTTCAATCACCGGGCACAACTCAGAGAACCATTCCTGAGCATCCTGCTTCCGAGCAACAATTGAAGCCATGGACTTCACTCTAATCCCATCATTAATACCAAGAATAGGAAGACTCTTCAAAGGCAACACCCAATTATTGAAAGACTCAGCCAAGTTATTTGTCATTTCACCAAATCTTTCGCTGTTAAAGTAAGCCATACACCAGTTCTCCTTGGGGAGATCCTCCAGAAATTGAGCAACTATGTCGCCGCCTTCACTCCTCAAGATTTCCATGTTGAACTCATACATCTCCGGTGTGCAAGAATAAGCACAACACATAAACAAGTGAGGAATCCGATCCTTAAGGTAAGAACCAGCTGGAAATTTGTCAGAAAGGTTAGCCATCAGATGTCTAAAACAAAACCCATGTGGATTATTGGGAAACACCCTAGGGAAAGCACTAACAAGCCCAACATGATGATCAGAAATGAACGTCACCCTCCTCATAGGGTGTTTTGCAAACTCTTCAGCCAAAACCTCAAGAAAAAAATCTCCAATTACTCTCATTTTCAGAATCCACAATAGCATAAGCAACTGGATACAAGCCTGAACAGAAAAACAAAATGATGTCACTGTCATGTAACTGTTAATGTCACTGACCATGTCGCTGACATAACTGCATATTAGTTGACAGTGACATGGCCAGAGACATGTCATTCAAATCACAGAACATTTAAGTCATTGGACATGTAACTGTCAATGAACATGTAATTGACAATGTCAGTAGCTATGTAACTAACCATGCATGTCACTTACATTACAAAATAAAAAAAAAAGAACATGGCAGGAAATAGAAAACAAGAAAAATAAAAAACTAGAAATAATGAAGGAGATTCAACCTTGATTGGCATCCTTTGCCGATGCAGCAATAATCTGCCCCTTGTACTTGTTAGTAATGAATGTAGCATCAATGAAAAGAATAGGTCTACAAGATTGAAAACCCTTCATCCATGCACCATAGGTCACAAACATACGCTGAAACTTGTGTGTTTCTCGATAAAACTCAATCACTATCCTAGAGTCGGGTTTTTGACTTCATAACAGACTCACTGAACTAAAGTAGCTGAGCATAAGACTCAGTTTTATCACCATGTAGGGCTGTTTTTGCCAACTCCGTACCATACCAAACTGTACTATAAGGAACATCCAAACCATAATCACTCTTGATCTCATCAGCTATATCAATTGGCTTTTTGTTTGGATTGCCACGAATCTTATCAAGCACAATAGACTTGACAACCTTGGATCCCATCATCTTACTCTTCTGCAAACGAATCACACCATGACAAGTGTGAACATTAACCAACCTTTTAATCATAAAGAAACCATTAACCCTGTATAAATGAGCCTTCACAAGCCAATTGCAGCCCTGAGAATGTTTCTTAGAACACTGAGCAATAACACGAACCTTGTCATTTCTAACAAACTCATATGAAAAACCAATTTCTATGGCACACTTATGCAGCTTATCCCTAAACTCAACAACCCCACCCTCAAGCTTTTGGCCTTCAGAATGAATATAACTCTCCCAACCTTTCGTCATATAACTCTTTGGTGCCTTTGCCCTATAACACCCCAAATAATCATTCTCCTCAAGCATGGTACTAGAATCCTCACACTGTATTACTCATCACGCTTTCACTAATAGAAGGCAAATCAGTCACAAACACTTCAACAAAATCATAATTGTAACGAACCAAATTCCTAAAAATCATTCTCATATCAACTTCACTCTCTAGAAAACATGAACTAGAATCCAGAGGAATAATGTACCTCAACATGAAATTTCCTTGAATCAAATCCGGAAAAAGAGAGCGTATGGAATTGCATAGGTCAACAAACAACCAATTATGCAACAATGGAACTGTCGCTGCTTCACCAGAATAAATAAACTTGACAACATAGCTAGTATCCATAACAACTGCACAAAAATAAAACAAATCACTATCCATGTTACTACTAAGAAAATCAGCAGAATCAACACAAACAAGTCATTGCCAAAGTAACTGTTAATGCCTGAACAAAATAGCAGTATTAAAAATGTAACTGGCCATGTCACTGATAAAAAAATCACAGTATGGAACAAATATAGTACCGCAATAGCACAAAACATCATCAACAATTCAACATAGAACTGAGTCGACGAAGGAGAAGAACAAAGTAATCCAAAACAAACAATTCAACAATTTAACACAAACAACAAAAATACACTGCAAAATCCAAAACGAACAAATTCACAGAGAGAAGACTTACCGATCAAATCAGAGAAACCAGAGAGAGGAAGAAATAGAGAGACTGTAACTAAGCACTGAGTCGACGAAGAAGAAGAACACAATAACGTGATCAAGACGAACACCGACGAAGCCAAAGATCCAGAAAAAGAGAAGAGCTGCGGAAGCTCCAAAACCACTCAAAACTGAGATTTCAGATCGTCGCAGAGGCACAAAGCTAAATCGGAA
The DNA here is from genome assembly GCA_001662545.1 of Rosa x damascena. NCBI lineage: Eukaryota > Viridiplantae > Streptophyta > Magnoliopsida > Rosales > Rosaceae > Rosa > Rosa x damascena. Next base: position 7,097 of record LYNE01007919.1, read on the forward strand.
GCTTCTGACGGAGAGGGCGGCAAAGAAAGAATCTCGGAAAGAGATCTCCGAACAAATCGAATCGGTAGCTTTCTGATCAAAGGAGAGAGAAAATTTGAGCTCGCAGATTTTAAAATGGAAGGTTATAAAGGTTTATTACCTTAGGGGCAGAATCAGAATGATAAAAATTAAAAACTGACCTTTTGTAACATGATCTCATTATTCATAAGGACTAAACTAATATTAATAACAATTCACAATGGACCTTTTTATCAAGTGGGAAACTAGGTGGCCTTATTAATTATCATTTCACTCTCTAAAGTGACATTTTCCATCATTTCCCTCTTTAATATAGAATTTTATAGCCATCAGAATTTTTTTAATCTGTTTTTTTTTTTTTTTAATCTCACAAAGTCATTCCACTCATTAAGCAAGCAGTGCAAAACAAAATACTTTTATAGGGTTGACAGAAAGAATTGTTCCTCAGAGCATCATAACATTCTTCCTTAAAGATAAGAATCCAGCATACCCCAATACACCCACCTTTTAGAAAATCCACATATCATTATTCTGACAAAAATCTAAAGGCAGCTTCTATTCATACCTCCAAAATTGGTATTTAGACCTCTCACTTTTTCCAAGTAATAGTTGACTTTGTCCACTCATGTCAAATTACAAATAAAGACACAAATAAGGAAAAAAAAAATCTCTTCTTATCTCTACGAACAGTAATAGTCTTCAACTTGGGAAAAGTTTTCTCCTCCAATGTAAACCCTAAAATATATTCGCCAAATGTTATTTAACGTTCAAGTCAAAATTTTCTGAATTTGACTTTGTCTTCCTAAAGTGATAGACTTCCTTGCTCACATAGCTGACAATTTATAAGATCTATCACTGCGCTTTAAAAAAAATAAAAAATAAAAAATAAAAAATAAAATGAGAGAAAATGGGAAATACAAAGACACCTCAGTTGATGATGGCCTACTCATGGCTTCTGAACGCAATCAAACATGTGAACGAGCGGCTACAAAAAGCAGTACTCCAGCATGTTTATATGAAAAACGCAGCAATGGATAGTTGTCTACAAGATCTTCCCGCACATCATCAGTGCAGAGCAATTTTATGTGGAACTATTCTATAGATATAATGAAAAATTTGACCATCTGATATAAATCTATGGAGAATGCACTAGACTCATGGTTGATTATTATAATTTGCTCCATTATCCCATACATATCTAAAACAAAAAGACCATGCATGTTCACTTCAAGCTGCTATGGAAACAAGTAGGAGAGAATCAGTTTAGGGACAATGACACCTAAATGCAATGAAAATAATACTTGGAAAACATATTTATACGAGACGATGAGCAAACATGGTATTGTTGCCTACGCTAACCAAGAGTCGACAATTCATTGAAAAAATGTTATCACCTCTGTTACTCGTATATGGAGGATGAACTTCCAAAAAAAAAAATGCTGCAATTCCAAATCTCCAAAAACTGAAGGAGATCCAACTACTAATTTTGAAAATATGAATAGAATCTAAAAAAAGAAAAAAGGTCTTTTATTGATGGGATTTTTTCCATTTACACCATTTTTAGAGATTTTTTTCCCACTTACCCCATTAAGTTTTTTTAATTCCCTATTACCCAAAACACTCTAAGGAGGTCTTCCTTAATACCCCATTAAGATTTTTTGTTTGTATTTTAATTCTTTTTAATACCATTTTACCCCCTCACCCCTTTGTTACTTAGAGAGAGAGAAAGAGAGAAAGAAAAAAGGAAGAGAGAGAAACCATAAGAGACTTCGCCGGCGGCCGCCGGAGTCCTGCCGCTGAAATCCGGTCACCGGCCGCCGAAATCCAGTCACCGGCCCCCAGAATTTGCTGAAAATCTTACAGGAAATGTTTTTTTGCCCCAATAGACGTCCAATGCCCCAATAGTCTATTACCCCCTAATAGACGTGTGATGCCACGGAAATTCGTAATTATTTTCCGAGGACATTCCGGAATCTAATTTGTGGTTATTAGACGATTTCATGGCTCGTGGATGGAGCGGAAATGTTTCGGATGAATTTTTATTCGGAAAATATGACTTTAAGGGTGGCACAAAGGTTGAATTTTGATATGTTGATATTCTCCAAAAACTTCCTTCACGAAAGTCGTAGAGCGCGTCGATACGAGTTCTTGGATATATGGTTCGCGTTAATCGGAGTTCGTATGAGAAAGTTATGGCTATTGGAAGAAGTTTCCGTTTTAGTATAAATATAGAAAATCAGAAAAAGGAATTCATTATTTCACTTTCCATTTCCGGAAAGCTATTCCTCTCTCTCTCTTCTCTCTCGACTACACCTTCAGTGTCTGAGATTTCCGTTTGACCCGACCCGAACCCGGCGACCTAACTCGGCTTTTCCGGCGAACTGGGCAGTCTCTGGCCGTGAAACTTGGTCAGTAGGTTCGCCTCCTCCATCTGGTCGTCCCAGTGGTGTTCTCTAGCGGCGATATGCACCGTGTACGGCGCAGCAAGGCGGTGCAGTTGGGTGATTTCAGACCCGATTGGAAAACACAACTCCTGCGACTTCGTGGCTTCATGCTTCCTTGGTTGAGTTCAGAGAAGGTTCCCTGGTCGATCTATGGTGTTTGTTTTGATCGATTTACGTGGAAATCAGGTCAACTCAGTTTGAGCAATAATCCAAACCTTGTGAGGTAGTTTTCGACCCTTTATGCTTGTTTTCTGACTTCGAGCTAGTTATGAAAATTCACAAGCATGCTTAGATGAAGCTTTTTGATGTTGGGAGTTTTGTGAAATATTGAGTTTTGGCTGGAGGCGGTGCACCACCTCCTGTGGCAGCGTTCCGGCGGTGTTCCGGCTACTTAAGGAACTATTTTTTGGTATTATATATGTTCTACTCGTTGATACGAGCGTTTTGATATATAATATGTAAATTTTAGAGTTCGTATGGAATTGTTATGATTTTTGCAGTTTCATACCGATCGATTTATTCGATCTGTGAGGATTCGAGCGTCCGATCGACTTGTGGTTTGGTCACATCGATCGTGGACGTATTCCGGAGACTTTGGGAGGTCTCGGATGTGGTTTTGCCTCGATTGGCGCCAGTTTGGGGATTTTAGTTCAAAACAGGGGTTTCGAACTTAAATCAAATGTGAATCGTTACTAAGTTGGAACCGTATGTGATTAGGTACTTGACGAAGTACTTTGGACGGTTATTTTGTGGATTGGAGGCTTTGTACTTTATTGTAGACGCAGCGGGAGTTTCGAACTATAGTTGGTATTAGTAGACATTCCTGAGTGAATGGCTACGTATATATATATTTACGTGAAATATATATATCCTTGTGGATGATTGTGATGAATAATAATATGCATGATGGTGTTCATATTATTGTCGAATGTGACTTTTCAGGAAACAATATTGTGGAAAAAGATGTTTTCTATTGTTTGAAAAGTATTGAGCTTGATGTTACATTTTTGAGTCAAGCGTGACTCATTTTAGATGTATTGGTCTTTGTACCAAGGGTCACAGATGGTGAGCAGGGATTAGGAAAGCGAAACTAGATGTTTGTTACGTTTTTAGGTCGGGTGCGACTTACTTAACATTTGACTTTAAGACCAGACAGGGTCTAAAAAGATTATATGTCACAGATGGTGACAGGTTGCAGATGGTGACCTTGATGTTTGATTTCATGACCAGACGGGGTCCGAAGATCATGTATCACAGATGGTGACAGGGCACAGATGGTGACAGGTCACGGATGGTGATAGGTTGCAGATGGTGATAAGTTGCAGATGGTGACCTGAATGTTGATTCTAAGACCAGATGGGGTCTGAACATCACATGTCACAGATGGTGACAGGTTGCAGATGGTGACCTTAATGTTGATTATGAGACCAGACAGGGTCTGAAAACCACATGTCACAGATGGTGACAGGTTGCAGATGGTGTCCGATCCAAGGAAGGAAATAGGTAATCACGTCCGTGGCCGGACGAGTGGTTACGATTTCAATAGAGCTATAGTCTGTCTGCCATTATAGATTATGGGGGTAACGGTCGAGGTTGCTGGAGACTCATAAGTATGTAGTTGAAGGAGAATTCTATGAGCATTCTTCTTTTATTGTCTAGATGAGACTTGAATTGCTTCTTGATGGTTAAGTTAGCAAATAGAACATTATCACAGCAGTGATTTATGTTGTCCTTTCGGTGGAAAGGATATGGAATGTTAGAAGGAATCATGGTTGCATGTTTTCCTTATGCTGATTTGTGTGAGTTGTTGATTGATGTTCATGAGTTACTCATACGGGCTTGCAAAAGCTTACCGTGTTTGTTGTGTGGCAACCCGGTGCACCATTCAAATGGTGTAGGGGTTAATCCTGCAGGTCAGGGTAATTATGGCTGAAGCTGAGGTAGCTTGTTGGCAGCAGAACAGGTAGGAAGCAAATTTTGTTGGCTTTGCCAGTGTATGACTTCCTCTATGTAGTAAGCTCTGAGGAGCATTTACGTTTTATTTTGTGATGGCAATTTAATTCGTAAGTTATGTAATATATAACTCTGTGGAGTGAGTGTATATTAATTTGGAGGTTTCAGGGCATCAGTATATACTTGATTTAAGGGAAAGATGTTCCAAGTATTTTGTATTGATGGCTGAACGATCGCGCATGTATAATTATGGGATTATATATCGATTTTTATTGTGTAAAAATCAGGGGCGTGACAGATTGGTATCAGAGCGTAAGGTACATATTTGGTGACAATCAATACTCCTCGAGTGATGACCCGTCTGTAGCGGATCCCCATCAGATGCTCTTCGGTATTGATATAGTCATTGGGTATGTAGTGAGCGGTAGGATGTGAGTCGTCAGGGTAGTGTCGGCTCAGGGGATGAAGTGTAGGAGCTAGATGTAGCTTCTATGAGTTAAAGACTTTTGAGAAATGATGACCTTTAGTTTTAACTCAAAATTTATGTAGAGGATGGAATTGTATCCTCTGACATAGTGTTGTGGTTGATCGAGTCATATCGTTGACTTATACTTGTGTTTGAGAGTTATACAGGTATAACCACATGTTGCTATGCTCCTTGGGTGCCGGATTCTCAAGGATGTAGAGCTAGGGTTGAGGTAGACCCAGAGGCAGGGGTAGAGCCTGAGGCAGGGGTAGAGCCCGAGGTAGGGGCAGAATTCCTCCTCCTATTGAGGAGATGTTCGAGGATGATGCGGAGGCATCAAATGTTGAGCTGCCTGTTCCACCTGTTGTGGAGGTTGCAAATGTTGTAGATCCCACTCGTTTGTCAAAGTTGACAAAGGAGATTTCGAGATTGGGAGGAGTCCCATTTCAGGGAGGTACGGATCACATGTTGGCAGATCAGTGGATCAAGAACATAAAGACCTACTTCGAGATGGTCGTTTGCGACGACATTGAGAAGAGGAAGATTGCCACATTTATGCTCCAAGGCGATGTACGGGTATGGTGGAATGGCACACAAATAGTGATGGATGTGTCCACCATGACCTGGGACGGTTTTGTGGAACTGTTCAAGAAGAAGTACTTTCCGCCTTCTGTGAGGGAGCAATTGGAAAGGGAATTTGTCTCGTTAGTCCAAGGGACTAAGAGTGTGAGGGAGTATGAGGCTGAGTTCTCAAGGTTGTATCGCTTTGTGAGGCAGATGGATGCCGAGAGCTTAGCTATGAAGTTTCAGTGGGGACTGAATGCTTCGATCCTGCGCGATGTCGCTATTCTGGAACTGAAGACGGTGGAGCTCATTTTCGTTAAGACTATGGCCATTGAGCAAGAGAACTTGACTTTCCAGGAACAGGAATCGGCTGAGAGGGATTTCCAAAGGAAGGGAAAGGCAACTGCGGGGAGCAATAAGGCATTTGGGAATCGAGGTGGATTCTGGATGAGACAGAGAACTAATCAATAGGCGCCAGCTAGGGCTGCAGATGCCTTGCTAGGGTTGCACCTAGTAGGCAGGTGGCAAACCCGAAGTGTTTCAATTGCATTGAGATGGGCCATGTTGCTTGAGCTTGCACGAAACCGAAGAACTTGACATGCTTCACATGTGGCCAGACGGGGCACTTCTCAAGGGATTGTACCCAATAGGGTAGGGGACAAGGGAACCAGCAGAGGCAATAGCCTCAGAGGCAGGTAGGGTGTTTGCTATTGGCCAGCAGAATACCGGAGTGGAAAGTACCTTATCCTTATTTAATTTCTTGGCTAGAGTGTTGTTTGATACGGGAGCGTCCCACTCTTTCATATCTAGTTCAGTGGTTGATATGTTAGGTTTGACTCCTAGGCCTCTTGCTAGACCCTTGTGTGTTATTTCCCCACTTGGTGTTTCCCTTGAGCTTGATTTGTTTTGTGATGCATGTCCGATTGTGATCGGTGGTAGGGAGCTTTCTGCAACTTTGATTGTGTTAGCAAATCATACGTATGATGTTATTTTGGGTATCGATTGGCTGAGGCCAAATCATGCTATGATTGATTGCTTTGAAATGGTAGTGTCATTTCATATACCTGGACAACCGGTGTTTCATTATCGGTGTCTTAGGTCAGATACTGCTTTGAGGGCAGGATTCTTAGCTCATGTGGAGTCAGTGAGTTGTGTTGCGGTTATGGCAGAGATTGCTGTGGTTTTCGAGTATAGTGATGTGTTTCAGGAAATACCAGGGTTACCTCCAAGGAGGGTAGTGGATTTTGCTATCGATGTGATACCAGGTACTGCACCTGTATCAATGGCACCACTTCGGATGGCACCAATTGAACTTAAAGAGTTGAAGGAGCAAATTGATGGTTTACTTGAGCAGGGGTTCATTAGACCTAGTACTTCTCCTTGGGGTGCACCTGTGGTGTTTGCAAGGAAGGAGGATGGTTCACTACGGTTGTGTGTGGATTATCGGCAGTTGAACAAGGTGACGATCAAGAATAGGTACCCTTTATCTAGGATTGATGACTTGTTTGACCAGCTTAAGGAAGCTACTCTATTCTCAAAGATTGATTTGAGATCTGGATATCACCAGTTGAGGGTGAAGGATGATGATGTTCCTAAAACTGCTTTTAGGACTAGGTCTGGACACTTTGAGTTTGTTGTCATGCCTTTTGGTCTAACCAATGCACCTACTGCCTTTATGGACTTGATGAACCGTATGTTCAGTCCGTACTTGGATAAGTTCGTGGTGGTGTTCGTGGATGATATCTTGATTTATTCCAAGATGTTGGAGGATCATGATAAGCATCTGCGGATTGTGCTACAGATTTTGAGAGAAAATAAGTTGTTTGCGAAATTCGAGAAGTGCAAATTTTGGCAAAGGGAGGTCAAGTTCCTTGGTCATGTAGTTTCGAAGGATGGAGTCTCTGTGGATCCTTCCAAGGTTGAAGCAGTGATGAACTGGGGCCAACCCACTACGGGTTAAGGAGGTACATAGTTTTCTGGGTTTGGCAGGTTATTATCGGAGATTCATCAAAGGAATTGCTAGTATTGCTTCGGCTTTGACCAAGTTGACCAAGAAGGATGTCCAGTTTATGTGGACTAAGGAATGTGAGCAAGCATTCAATGAGTTGAAGGCTAGATTGACCACAGCCCCAGTGTTGACTATTCCCACAAGCGGTGGTGGTTTAGTCATCTATAGCGATGCGTCTCATCAGGGTTTGGGGTGTGTGTTGGTGCAACATGGCGGTGTTGTCGCTTATGGCTCTAGGCAGTTGAAGGTGCATGAGCGTGATTACCCCACTCATGATTTGGAGTTGGCAGCGGTTGTGTTTGCCTTGAAAATTTGAAGGATAAGTCACAGATGGTGACAGGTCACAGATGGTGACAGGTCACAGATGGTGACCAATGTTTGCTTCTGTTATGGTTCAGGAGTGGCTTATGTTGGAGACTGCATCTGAGTTTGACCTTGTACAAACAAGAGTTGAGAATGGGAGTTCCTTGGAAGTATCACGGTACGGCCTACCCTGATTTCCAGGATCATTCAGGGTCAAACAGAGGATGAGTTCTCACGTACGAAGTTGGCAGAATTAGCCGCGGATTCGTCCATTGGCGTTCCATTGGAGTGGTCGGTGGGAACGGATGGTGGTTTGTGGACGAACCATAGGTTGTATGTTCCGGATCGTGTTGACCTCAAGGGAGAGATTCTTCATGAGGGACATCGATCGCGGTATACTGTGCTTCATGAGGGTGAAGCACTATGATGCATCAAGGATTGCGAAGGCAATTCTGGTGAAATTGTGTATTGAGTTATGAGTGTAGAATTTCATATGTTGAGATACCATGAGTCACAGATGGTGACAGATCACAGAAGGTGATCGAGATTGAGCCACAGATAGTGACTGGGATTAGTTCACAGATGGTGATCGTAATCGGTGCAACATTTTGAGTCTAGTATGACCGTCTTGATTGATATCTGTGCAATGATTTACGTTTGGGTTGATCGATGCTAGACCTTATCTTAAATGTGTTTTGAGACAGCAGTACATCATTGAGTGTGATGCATACTTCTTTTCTATTATGGTAGAAAATTGCTGTGAGAGTTTGGTCTATGGAATGAACTTTGTGTCGTTTTGTGAAAGGTGGACTGTAAAGGAATTGTGTATTGATGTTTGAGTTGAAGTGATGTGGTCATTTTCAATTCTAGGAAAAGCCAGTGTACCATGTTGTGTGGTGCATCCTTCATTGTTGTGGTAGTAGAGGGTCTATACCACTTTGATTGTGATTACAATGATAGGTGATGAGTTAAGTGCGGGTCAGACGGGGCCAGACCTTAGCTTGATTTTCTGTCTCAAGTTGGGTAGACACTTATTGAATTGTGATGCTTGGGCTTTTGTTGAATTGAGTTTAAGTGAAGGTTTCACTTTCAATTCTTGTAATGCAAGGGTTGCATTATCGAGGAAATGAGGCAGATACTGTTGTGATAACATGACTCTGGACTCTTGTGTGATCTGTGTGTGGTGTTGCGGTCACAGAGTCTTTGTTGGATAGTGTATGAGGATGAGATCCATGAAATGATTGGGTACAACCAAGTGGGTGGTAATGATTCATGTTGTTTTGACAGCAGGTAGGTACCTGTATCCACTATTGATTGAGGTATGTTGTACATTGGGATAAGAGCATTCTTGTTGGAGAGGGAGAATTGGATGTGAGGATGATTTATTCATACTTGTTGGCGTGGTACGTTTAAATTCCGGGACGAAATTTCTTTCAGGGGGTTGGAATGTGATGCCCTGGAAATTCGTAATTATTTTCCGAGAACTTTCCGGAATCTAATTTGTGGTTATTGGACGATTTTGTGGCTCGTGGATGGAGCAGAAGTGTTTCGGATGAATTTTTATTCAAAAAATATGACTTTAGGGGTGGCGCAAAGGTTGACTTTTGATATGTTGAGATTCTCCGAAAACTTCCTTCACGAAAGTCGTAGAGCGCGTCAATACGAGTTCGTGGATATATGGTCGCATCAATCGGAGTCCGTATGAGAAAGTTATGGCTATTGGAAGAAGTTTCCATTTTAGTATAAATAGAGAAAATCAGAAAAAGGAATTCATAATTTCACTTTCCATTTCCAGAAAGCTATTCCTCTCTCTATCTTCTCACTCGACTGCACCTTCAGTGTCTGAGTTTTCCGTTTGACCCGACCCGAACCTGGCGACCCGACCCGGCTTTTTCGGCAAACTGCGGCGGTCTCTGGCCGTGAAACTTGGTCAGTAGGTTCGCCTCCTCCGTCTGGTCATCCGTGTGGTGTTCTCTAGCGGCGATATCCACCGTGTGCGGCGCAGCAAGGCGGTGCAGTTGGGTGATTTCGGACCCGACCGAAAAACACAACTCCGGCGACTTCGTGGCTTCATGCTTCCTTGGTTGAGTTCAGAGAAGGCTCCCTGGTAGATCTATGGTGTTTGTTTTGATCGATTTACGTGGAAATCGGGTAATTATGGCTGAAGCTGAGGTAGCTTGTTGGCAGCAGAACGGGTAGGAAGAAAATTTTGTTGGCTTTGCCAGTGTATGACTTCTGCTATGTAGTAAGCTCTGAGGAGCATTTACGTTTTATTTTGTGATGACAATTTAATTCGTAAGTTATGTAATATATAACTCTGTGGAGTGAATGTGTATTAACTTGGAGGTTTCAGGGCATCAGTATATACTTGATTTAAGGGAAAGATGTTCCAGGTATTTTGTATTGATGGCTGAACGATCGCGCATGTATAATTATGGGATTATATATCGATTTTTATTGTGTAAAAATCAGGGGCATGACAAGACATCTATCGCCCCATAATAAACGAGAATCAGCCATGTATTGCCTCCCAATAGACGACTATCAGCCATGTATTGCCCCCCAATAGACGTCTATTGCCCCCCAATAGGACTTTCAGTCGCCAGAATGGGAACTAATCTCCCTAAATTTAGACAAATAAAACTTTGATTACAGAAAAAAAAACAAGGAGATTACATCAATTCAAAACGTCTATTGCCCCCCAATAGACGTCTATCAGTCATGTATTGCCCCCCAATAGACATCTATTGTGAGCCCCCGAAAATTTTTGTTTAATTTTTGAAGGTAATATTTCGCCAATAAGATTTTCTCAAGGTGATTTAAGTGAAGAAATCGATTTCGGAGATTGTTTTCGTGTCCAGACCACCTATTGGGCCACATGGTTTAAGTTTGGGCCGAGATACTTTTATTTGGGCCTAGAAGGTTACCGAAGTTTCGTGAGGCGACCGTTTGTTAAAGTTTTGGAGACGATAAATTGAGTTGTAACAAAGTTTAGGATTTTGGATTTTGGATTTTTACGAGATCGAGTTTTGGGCCTAGGACGAAGTCGAGAATTAATTTAGGAAGTTTCTGACGAAAAACGAATAAAAGAAAATGTTACGAGCCCAAAACCGAAAGCAGTGGGCTAGGAGAGTTCCGTAATTTGTCGCAAGGGCAAAATGGAAATTTCACAAACATAAGCATAAATAGGAATTGGAAACCCCAAAAAACCTAGACACTCTCCTTCTCTCCCTTGCAGCCGCATCACTCTCTTTCCCCGACCTCTCTCCCTCTCATCATCTCTCTGCCATCACCGAAAAATCCCATCTCCGGCCATTATCTCGCAAAACCGCCACCACCCATCAATGCAGCACCAAAATGTGACCCAAACCCAAGAGAAATCAAAGCCATGCATCGACCCCAACCCCTCTCTTCCGCTCTCCTTCTCTCTGCCACCACCAGAGACTCCAGCTCCGGCCACCATCTCATCACACCGCCTCCACCACTCGATCCAGCACCCAAAACCGACCAAACTCGAGCCTCACCTTTCGACATGCATCGCCCACAGCCACCGTACACGACCACCAAACCTGCGACACCACTGCCCTCCTTAATCCTCCGATCTCCAGTCCCTGATTCACACCACCGTTATCAGAAATTGAAGCACCAAGCCTTAAAGAGACCATGCCTTAAATCTCGAAGTCGGAAAACCGCCGTACGAGCTCGCCGGAACTCGTAGCTAGCTCTGCATGTCTTCGTTTTCCAGTCTCCAGTCCGAAACGAGCCAAACCACCACCATACATGGAGTCGGCACCTCAAGGTCTAGAATAGCCCCTAACTTGGACCTCCGATTTTGACCAGAGCCACCCAGCACCGCTGTAAGAGCCACCGGCTTACCTCTTTTGTCTGGTGAGCTCGATTTCGTCACCTTGTTTAGTGTTGAGGCCTCTGTTTGATTTCTGAAAAAAGTGGGTTTCTAACTTAGATTTTCTGGATTGGAGTTTGGAACCTCAAGCTCGGAGGTGAATGGAGGACATAGGAGCTCAATACGGATTCTGGAGGAGTTGTGGATTTCTGCATTTTTTTTTGGAGTGTTGGAGGAGAAAGAGCTGCTGGGTTAATTTCAGTTGAAACTGGGACGAATTTGGTTAAGAGTTGGACTGTTGATCTTATTGTATCTGTAGGGTGTCCAAAACAATTGTTGGAGCTGGATTGCAGCAATGGCAAATTGGCTTCTAGTTTGGGAAAGAAGACTTGGCAAGGGCTTGGGTTAATTGGAAAGTAGTGATGTTCTGTTCGGAATGGTTATCAATGAGTTGATTGAGTTTGAAACTGAAATGGGGTTGTTTTGGTGAT
>LYNE01007921.1:0-13337 GCA_001662545.1 Rosa x damascena
AAGAAGAGCAGTCACCCGAAATACATGAAATACTCACTATAATGAGGAATATCCCCGTTGTCTCCTTCTGCAGTTCTAGGTTCCCACAGATCTGGGTCTTGCCCAACCATCTCACCACCTCGATACTTCCCCCCTCCGACAGCTTCGAAATGTCTGGGGAACGATTTGGGTTACTGTTTCGTCCCCGATTATAGAAGATTAAGAAGAGGATTATGTCGGGTTCAGTATTGGGTGAGGGGTGAGTCGCGTTCAGAGAGGAGGCAAGAATCTTTCATTTTTGGGTTCAGCGCGATTAGATTAGGGTTTTTGAGGAGGGGAATTGGTCTAGGTCTGAATTGGTTTCGGGTACTGAATTAGGGCAATCTACTCCGGGGTCATATCGGACATTTCACACTCCACCTGGACAACATTGCGCTGAGTTGGCGTCTCATTTCCTACCACGTGGGCCGCTTAACAGACAAATTGGACGGAAAGGACCTATTGGTCAAAAATTGAGAGATAAGGGAGTAAACAGGTGAAATTAAAAGCAGAGGGATTGAACTGTTTTTTCCCTGAAAGTTCAGGGAGTAAATAGTATTTAACCTTTCATTTTAATAAGAAATGATAGTTTCAGAACACACTTAAAAATTGCCTTCACACATTTAGTCAACGTCCCCGAAGTTTCAAACAAAAGGTTGAATGACTTTCTTTATCTTAGCCTGATCTCAAGATAGTCTACATCTATAGAGAGATAGTATACTGCTAAATAGTTTGTCTACATTTGATGTACTTATACATCAATATAACATAGAACTTTCATATCCTTAATTAGAACGCAAGTGTACATCAATACTCATCAATAGTCTTTTACTTCTGGTGGCTTAGGGCTCAGACTTATGTCAAAGTAAATCCGGATGCAATTGATGACTTCTGGGTCCACATGCAATTGATGAGACTATTATAGATTTCGGTTAATTATATTACATATTGAAAAAGTTTTTCATAAATAATAAATAATAAATAAAAAAAACTATCATCAAAAGCAATCAATTTCACTTTTGACTTATATTATTTAATTTTATCACTAGAGTTGCTCTGACCAGCTTATATCATGTCTAGCATAAAGTTGATCACGGTAACAAAACATATAAAACATACCTGAGAACAAACAATTTCAAATTTGCAAATGTATATACGTTAGCAATTCGGGTTGCCCACATGTACATTCATTGCATATGATCGTGCAATATGTAGTACAATTCATACCAAAAGTGGTAATTTAGCAATAAAACCATCAACCACGACAACAACCAACTCTGTCAATTTTAGTTTAGTTTGTAATTTGCCCTCTAAACCATACATGACATTCGACGTAATACTCTCTCTGTTCCATTCCTCTTATTCCCTTATTTACTATCCTCTTTTTGAGTCATGATATGCATAGAAATTTTTCACTCTCTTATCTCTTATTCTATGATGAGACATATGTGTTTTAGTTGGCTACGTTATGCGTTGTATGTCTTTGGTCACAATTTTAGTAGTATTGGCCACAATATAGTCGAATCGCTCCTCAACTGGATTATGGCTCAAGTGTTGGTAGGTAATGGGAGGCATATTCTTTTTTGGAAAGTAAACTGGTTTAGAGTTTCTATAACATCTAACATGAAGTATCAAGTGTTGCATTTTCTTGTGAACATAGTTAGTGACTTTTTAGTGGAGAACAAATGGGTGATGTCTCCAGGTTTTTCTGAGCTTTTCCCTAAAGCAAGTGAACCATTAATTCGAACATTCTTCTAATTGAGGATCTATTAGGTGAGTCTGGGTAAAGCTATGGTATGTTAACATTTCTCATACATCAACTATTTTTACCACTTTAAGGACTCATGTTACCATTTTGATAACTAATATTACTATTTTAAGGACTCATATGGTAAACTAATAAAATTTACCACTTTAAGGACTCATGTTACCGCTTTGAGAACTAATATTACTATTTTGAGGACTCATGTGGTAATTAAGAAAATTTACCACTTTAGGGACTCATGTTACCACTTTGAGGACTAATATTACTATTTTGAGGACTCATTTTAGCACTTTTAAGACAATTGTATGCATGTCATACGTTAACACATTGTAGAATTTTCCAGGTGAGTCTATATAGCCGAGAGCTTCTTCATGATAGTTGCCTACATCAAATGCGTTTTTTTTTTTTTTAGAAATCAACAAGCTAGTTTCATTAAAGAAGAAATTAAGATAACTTATAGCGCAACACAACACAACAAGTAAGTTCTAAATATTTAACATAACAAACATAATTAAGTTCCTCTACTTATACATAACATAACATAAGGTAAGATAACATTCCAATGTTCACAAACCACTAAACGTCATTTCAAGCTACTCAGATGTTAAATCAGTTGCTAGGAGAGTTGCTCATGCAGCACGCCATGAGCCTCAACCAACCCCACTGCGTCATTCTCCAGTGTCATCTTCCAATTGTCCTCTTCCGGTGCAGTCGGTCCCAAGTGCTCTTTTAGTGTCGTCGCCACCACATTCCAGTCCACCGTCATGATTATTGTCCTCTTCCACCGTCGCGATTACCATGGCCACTGCTACTTTCATTTTCACCATCGTTTGATGAGAAGTTAGGATGTGATGATGGATGGATCCATGAATGATAACATCTGCTAGCTGAAGAAACACTAGGACTTCTCTAGCGGTGTCAAGCAATGCGTTTGAGGCATTAATGAAGTTGTCGATTATTTTTGATCCCACAGAAAGTTATGTTGGTTGACGCCTCCCAAAATTTCTTTAACTTAGCTAGAAGGTGTTTCACTTCCCAAATACAAATTCAAAATTAATTACGAAATTGGTGATATAGCCATCTAGCAATTTCGACCATCTCTAGCATTCCAGGACCCGGTTATGGCTTTAATCACAATGTCCAAATCATTGTAAAAATTCACCGACCATTGTCAGAACAGAGCATGCATAATGTTTTTCGTCGAGAAGACATAAATTTGTTGGTAACGATGTTTTCTTCTATCTTGTCAATCGAAAAAGTTTATGTTGGTGTTACAGCTATAGTTATGAACTTATTGAATTCGCAGGAAAAAAAAAATTAAATGGAGTGATGAAGTAAAAGAGAGAACCAGAAGAAGTAGACATTATATTGTATAGTACTGGGAGGGTTATGCTCACCATCTTCACATATCACTAGTACACAACATTTGATAAACATCAGTTACACACTGATGTCTATTTCAATAAACAACCGATGTCTCGTTAAGTGATGTCTAATGTGATAATATTAGACATTAGTGAAAACCCGATGTCACTAGCATACTTAGACATCAAAATTCTAAGAGAAACTGATGTTGCATATATATTATACGCCATTACTACATTGAAAATTCAATGTCTAAACCCCAACTTCTGATGTCTAACGCAACTTTAACATCAATGCATTATGTAGACCTAATGTAAAAGGTAGAAACAACATCGATTTTCTAGTTTTATATAATCTCTTAGATGAATTCAACGTCAATTCTTTGTTAGTTTGTGTTTATGAATTCATTTTTACACATCACAAAATGACTTGTTCTTCTGTCTACTCAAATAACATAAGAGAGTAACAAGGGATCAAATGTATCTCAAAATTGATCAGCAATATACTTTGATAGCACCAATATACAAAATACAACAGAGGGGGACATAAGGCCTAACCTCCTAGTGCAAAAACATAAACAACAACTACAAGAAGAGCATGATAGAAAACATTGAATATGAATTAATTAATTCTATAATATTTGATTTGCCTAACGCTGAACATCAAAGAATCTACCATGAAACTTTAGCTCTCTCCATCAAATCTTCCAATCTTCTAGGAGTTGCCCCAAAGATGTCATCTTTCTAATTTTGCAACTATCCAAATGTTGTTCATCAATATGTGCAACATATAAAAATAGGTAAGAATGGTCAGCAAAGAGGTAAAAAAAATATAAAAAATAGGTAACGTACATTGAACTATGAGTTTCTGACAAAATAAAAAAGGATGAATGAGCATAACAATGATAATTAGTACCTGAGCGATAAGTTCATAGATATTAATCAATCCAACTTTGTGAGAGAAGTAAGTCCCATCTGCGGAAAATATCTTATATTATCAAGAAAACATACTATAATTGTATGTTACAAGTCAGAGATTATTACCAACCAACTATTCTTTAAACAAGAGCAGCAAACTCATCCTTGCATTTTTAATGCCTTGAAGATGATCCCTTCTTTCAGACCAAAAGCGACGCTGCTACTCTTTCACAAGAATAAAGGTAGCTAGGGTAAACCTTCAATGTTTGACACTGAATGTTACAGTTACACCATCTTTTCTGTAGTTTTATTAAGAGCAAAGAAGTCACAAAATACTATCATTTAGCAAGTTAGAAGGGATAGTATAAAACTCACCAACTTACTGCTCTTTCACTTTGGTTTTGCTCAAAAAGTCAAATCCATCTTGTTCTCTATAGAACTTTTATTTCCCATTCAAGCAATTTTTGTTCATAAGGCATGAAAGATTTTTCCAATGTGTTCGGATTTACTTGCCTATAGGACATACAAGAGGCAAAGTTAATTAAACAAGACAACTAAAATATGTAGAGACTAAGTTATAAACATAAAAATAAGATGAGATAATGCTAATAAACCCATTAGCACTAAAGTAAAGATTACATCACATGACATGGTCCAGTACGGTAATTGAGACATTGCTATAGTAGAGAAAATATATAAAGTAACAAACCTATGAAAGATGAATATAGACAAAGCAATTGTCATAGTATGAAGTTAGTTGTCTTCTCTGCAAATATTGTTTTGGTCAGATACAAGCAAATCTGAGACCATTGCATGTTCAAGATGGGCAATGTCTTATCTCAAAACATAGATTTTCTCAATACCCAATACGTACCTGATTTTGTATTGCTCATTCTTTGACAGAAACCATAGTAAACATGAGATTGAGGAGGGGAAATTTATACCCATTATAGGAGCACTTCTGAAATTTCCATATAAACACCATAAACAAAAGTAATAATTAAAAACTACATCGCAAAACTAATGAAGAAGATATTGATGTATCTCTCAACCTAGAGGTGCAATATGACCTAATAGAAAATTTACCCAAAACTTCATATCATAGAAAACAACAAAATTAAATCTAATTCAAACATAAAGTAGAAATCTAAGAGAGATAAGGACATAGAACACGTACACCTAATGGCTTTGCAGTTTTTGTTTTTGTGGTCGACGAATTGGTTCAGATGATAGATTTCAAAAAGGAGTTAGAGAGCTTTAAGAAGAGCACAAAGGCACGACGAAGGATGAGATACGGAAGATGCGAGAATTTCTGCCATTAATTAGTTGCCTTGTGATATTTAGGAACGTGTTAGCCTTGGAGGCAAAAGAGAAATTTTAGATAACTTAAAAGTTTTAGTGATAGCGCCTTGATGTTTTAAATTCCCACTATTTTAAGAAACAAAAGAAAAAAAAATCTAAGATAAAAGATATTAGTCCTTATAAGAACTGTTGTCTTTATCCTTCTTTTAAATCAGAAATTTTTTAATCCGATGTTAAAAAATTAACAACATCGGTTTTTAACATATCCGATATCTATGAAGTGATGTCTATCTATAGATTTGTACTAGTGTATGATCGAGATATATTGGAAATAGAAACTTGACAGAAAAGATAAACAAAGATATTAGATATTGAGATTTTTTTTTATGAAGTTTCATACTGAGATATTGGATAGAATCCTAAAGCTAAGTATCAAGACTTAATTAGGACATTTTGGTAAACTAAATCATTAACTATAATGAGACTTAAGTCATCAACTGCATCAAATGTCATAAACTATATATAAAGTTATCAACTATGTCAAATGCAATAAATTAAATATTAATTAACTAAATAAAATCATATTGCTGATAGTCAACTACCTAATCCCAGCATCTCATTACATTTGCAATGAGCTATTAGCAAGCTTCTTCATCATCCCAGCATCTATTAACTTGAACACAATCTTATGACTCTTGGCTTTATTCAAAAACCTTGAATCATTATCTTCCTTATGTCTCTCTGGCTTTTACTCATTTTCTTCCTAGAACTATATAACTGTGAGATGCTGAATTTTGAAGTTGCTCGAATTTTATTTTTGAGGTTGGAAGTGCAAGGTAGAGGTCACCACGAGTTCGCAACATTTTTCGGTAAATTTTTCAGGTTCCCGATCATTTTTTAAGAAATTTTTTAAGTTTATTTGGAGAAAAAGAAAGTTGACGTGGTGATTGTATTCTTCACTTCTACATGGTACTTGGTGTTCCACATCCTAAATTTCTACAGTTGTTCTTAAATTTGTTATGTACGTCATTGATTGTTCAGGAGAAGTTACAAGAAGCGGATAAAGAAATATAAAATAAATGGGCATATGTGGATGGTAAAAAGATGGAGGTGTAGTGCTATCGAATTGAACCACCTGGATTATTTATAGGCAGTGGCAAGCGCCCAAAGAATGGAATGTTAAAAAGATGAATCAACCCAAGTGATGTTGTCATCAACGTTGGAGATACAAGTTAGACTCCACGCTGCCCCATTTCTGGATGTTGGAAGAAAGTTATACGCGATCCTCATCTTAAATGGCTCCCATATTGGAAAGATTCAATTTCCGTGAGAAGAAAGTACATGAACTTGAAATATTACAGCAGTATGTTTGACATTTCAAAATTTAACACCGCGAGGGAACTAAAGATCAATCAAGCAGAGATCAAGCAACAATACACAGTGGATTTCACCAGTTCAAATCTTATGGATAAGCAATGTGCAATTGTTACATATCTTATTGATACATTAGCTTTAAGACCTGAACATGTTAAGGATGAGGAAATTACTGCACCTACTGTTGGATCACTTGGATGTTGCACGTTAATGGTGAAAAATGTAATTTTACATGAACCCTCATGTTTGGAGTTTCGCTTTACTGGGAATGCATCAGTCGACTACAAGAATGAGGTTGAAGTTGAAAACCTTGTGTTTAATTGCATTAAAGAATTTTATCTTGGGAAATCTCCTTAAGACAATTTGTTTGACAAGTTGGATGGCAAAAAATTGAATAGATATTTACAAAACTTGGGAAAACCTTTTGGCCTCCATTTTACAGCAAAGACATTCCGCATATTTCGAGCATCTAAAATGATGGCTGATTTGTTGAACAAGAAAGAGTTGAAGGAGAAAATAGAAGAAGATAAGCTTGCTGTTTACTGGAATGCAAACAAGGAAGTTGCTATTTTTCTAAATCATCGGAGAGAAGTGTGAGATTTTGAAGAGAAACAAGCTTGGGAGCTTAGCATACAGATCTTTGAACTAGAGGCGCAAAAATAAAAATTGGAGATTCAAAAAACTCATCCAGTATAATGCCTCTAATGCTGGAAAACTCGAATTAAACATTGAAATAGAGAAGATAATGAAGAAGATTCATGAGTTGAGTCTACAAGAGTGTACCATGGCCTGTAGTCAAACTTATCAATTAGAAACATCTACAGAGAATTACCTTGATCTCAAGATTACTGTTGCATGGTGTCTATGACATCGGATTTCAGTTTCTAAGATTTTTGACTCGTGTCTCCGAAACAAATTCATGTCGAGTCTGATTTTAGATATTGAAAATGAAATCTCTTAGGTGAGCATTTCTTTTGTTGCCGTTGGATATGAGAAAGAAATCTGATGAGCGCGTTGTTATCATTTACATCATTATTCCCATATGTTTTTCATATATCATAAATTTTAATATAGCAAAACCATTCTAATCACTTCCCTAAGCCTTTTTATATGGAAATTGTTATTTTTGATAAAAGTAGTGGTTTATTGAATATTTCTTAAAAAAAAAAAAAAAACTGACGTAGAGACATCTTATTGGTTGTTGGGTGACATGTGGCATGGTGATAACATGTCAGTTAACAACGATGTTATCCAAGTGGATGACAATGACATTGGCAAGGATGTTAGTTATTAGACATGTGTCATGTGGTGACAAAGGTGGTGTGGCTTTGTGTGGAGTTGACACGTGGCAACAAGGTCATCAATAGTTGATGGACACGTGGTAAATCCTACCTTATAAATAGCTTATCAGCCTCTATTTCCGTACATTCTTTTCCAAAACTTTTCTCTTTACTCTCTCCTCATTTACTACTTCGGCGAATCATAATTTTTTATCCGTAACTCTGATTCAGAATCCGTGAAAGGCTACTGATTCATCTTGATGTCCTATTTCTATCTCTAGAGGTTTGAGTTAGATCAAACGGTTATTTCTAAAAAACTCATATTAGGAAGCTCAGTTTCTGATCGGTATTCTAGGAGATGATTCATATTGTCGTGAAGGATAAGGATTCATAATGCAAGTTGCAATATTATTAATTTTGAGCAGCATTGGATTTGAAGCTTAGATTCTACGTAGGGTCTCTCGAGGAACCTTTTCCAATTATATTGATAAATAGAATTATTATTGAAATTGGTGAATTGTTTGACATTGGTCGAATTAAATCTTGAATGTTATCGCTTTGTATAAAAGCATGTGTTGTAATGAATATGATATCATTCATGATACATATGCATTGGAAAATGTGCATATAGACTATAAAAGGAGTTTGAAATGATATATGAATTAAGATAAATGAATTCTTTGTGTAGTTGAGCTTAACTCGTAAGGACCAAATTCAGGTGGGCTAAAAGAGCTGTTCGATTTTGGTGATTTAGAATGAGCAAGATGACTAGCAAAAAGGGAATGGATTGAATTGTTACGTGTGTTAGATCATATGTTTGAAACATTTGGAGTCACCTTCAGTTTGTAAAATACACGGTATAGGATGTGTAGGCTCTCTTGTTTTGATATATGGACTGATAGATAATTAAGTTGAGCTCATTTGTAATGCGTCGATTCTATTATTCATTTTTGTAAAAATTGTTTGATAACTTAATTGTGACATCTAGATAATAATGACTTAAAAAGGGTTTGACCCTATTGAGCGTAAACTCACCCCTATATGTTTTTGTTCAGGTGTGACACGAGTTTTGAGAATGACTAAGCAAGACAAGTCTAAAATGAAGAATTTATTTACATTATGCTTTGCAACACTCACATCTCAGATTCGGAGTTAGGTGCTTAAAATTCAGCGATACCGTATTCGAAGGGTGACAATAACTCATCCTTATAACATGAGTAGCCAAAACCCTATGAAAACACTTTTGGACCGATGCCTGATCACACTCAAATTATTATGTCTAGATCTATGATAAAGGGGATCACAACCTCACCAGACTTCCTTGCTCGACTCATCTTATCCCATGCTTCTACAAACTTAATGAGAAATTCGAGAGAAATATCATAATCTGCACAGAGATAATTAGCAACATTCTTTAGTACATTGTGATTCTTGTTGTTCTTAATTAGTACCTAGATAATGAATATTAATGGAGCGGTTGTTTTTTCACAACGTTTATAGCCTCAGCCATAGATTCAGACAACAGACTATGTCTTCAAGCTAGTTTTAGTGGTACTTTTCAAGATTCGTAGCATCTTTATTTGTAATTTTTCTCATAGAGTGGATGCTTAGAGCCAAATTAATGCAGAGGTTTTATCTATTAAGCATATTCTACTTTGGTGGTACAATATTTTTCTTCCCTTTATCTAGTTCCTTAGAGATTGTGTTCGCACTAGAAAAATTGTATTCATACTATAATTATTTTCATATTTATATTTTTGTTATAGAGTTTGATATGTTTGCAGATAAACATGTTTAATTATATATGGTGCTTCATATGAGACATAAAAACATAATGAAAATGAGTCGGAGACTAGCTGAGGCCTAGAGAAAACTCTTTACGGTCACAGTGAATGTTTTCCAAAAGATTGATCAACGAACCCTTCAAACCTCACAAGGCCCCACTAATACGGGGTAAAGAAGAAATTAAGCATATCAATTATTGCTGATTGTTGGAATCAGAGTCTATCATGACTCCACCCATAAAGGAGGGGTCAGACTCACAAGGTACCACTGATATGAGGTGGAGAAGAAATTGAAAAAAGCTTAAATAAGTTGACAAGAAAGTTGATTATGGATCAAACAGAGCTACTGAATGAACAAAAACTTACCAACGTGTATAAGAAAAAACTGCTTAAACAATCAGAGCTTCCACATAAGTGCTCTTTCTGGTGGTGATCACTATGAGACTCTTGAAGACATGTTAAAGCTTAGATCATCATCCACTTTTTATCTTGTTTGTGAGTCACATGAGGTCATCCCGTGATTTAGGGTTGATGATATAGTTACCAAAATTGTAGTTTTATTTAGCATGATATTATTCACAAGTCCAGCAGGCCTACGAACGGCTTCATCGTCGACATGAACTTTGTATTCTAGTGCGATGAAGAATCACGTCATAAGGTATGTTACCCGATCTAAAAAATTAGTACATCATTTTCATAATTCATTTAAGCATTAAGTTAAATCAAGGAATTTGAGATGTAAGTATGGTAGAGTTTCGGTGTTAGGAACCTAATGAGTAGTTAAGATAGTGGTCTTAGGGCAAGTTCTGGAAGTTCTACAAGAAGAACCGACCTCGCTGCTCCATTGTTGTTAGAACTTGAATGAGACTTCTGCATTTTCACGCTTGGTAGTTAAAACAATTTATGCCTTCATTTTTTTGCTAAAGGACTCGAGCAGCTGATTACTTGTTACATGTGGAGGAAAATATTCAGTAAACATTCACTACTAGGATAAAGTTCATAGACAGCAGTTCACAACTGATGTTAAAAAAAAAAAATCCGATGTCTTAGTGGGCGATGTTAAAGATCGCCAAAACTAAGACATCGGTTCACAACTGATGTCTATTTTGCAACGAGACATCGGTTTAAGGTTCAGAACCGATGTAAAAACGTTAATGTGATCACCATTTTTGTGTGTTTAACTATTGTCAAACCTTCATGTTTTGGCTTTAGATACTTAATGAAATATAGGTCTAACAACACAATTATCCATTTTAACATCGTTTCTGATTTAGAAACGATGTCTGATAATATTTTACACATCAGTTCTCATAAATTTTAGCTTGTGGTTCATAAGCTTTTCGTGTGTTTGGTACATAATATTTCACTAAACATTCAATCTACATTCTGTAGTATAGTTTGAACTGATGTCCATATTTATGCTAGACATCGGTTTTGTTTATATATCGATGTCCATAGTTATTCTAGACATCGGTTTTTCTTTATATATCGATGTCCATATTTATTCTACACATCGGTTTTTGTTTATATCTCGATGTCCATATTTATCCTACACATCGGTTTTGTTTATATATCAATGTCCATAGTTATACCAGACATCGATTTTTGTTTATATATCGATGTCCATAGTAATCTAGACATCGGTTTTTTTTATATATCGATGTCCATAGTAATGCTAGACATCGGTTTTTGTTTGGTAACTGATGTATTTTCTCATTCTTGACATCGATTTTTGTTTCCAAACTGATGTATTTTCTCTTTTCTGACATCGGTTTTTGTTTTCAAACTGATGTAATTTCTTTTCTCTGACATCAGTTCTTCCTCAGTAACTGATGTTTTTTTCATATCCCTTTCCTGTTGTATTTGGTATTAGAAAGCTGATCCACAAATAACATGAAATTCAAATGTACTTTAAATATTAGGGAATTGTATTAATTTCTATCCAAAATTAGAGCTTGAGGTAGTTTCAAAAATTTTGCACAATAAACCCTAACCTACTTTAAGGCTAGTGTAGAAGATACCACTACTGCGCGCAATAACTACATGCAGTATAATTTGTTCACAATTCATCCTGATATCATACATCTACTACAAAATGGTCAGCAAAATCTAGCCTTACTCAAAATCATATTGCTTGTCAAGATCTAGCTATAGCAAAGTCTGCAAGTAGTCAGCCGCTTCAATCCGCACCTCATCAAGTTACTCTTGGGTATATGAGTTCCAACTCTTTGCCGCCCACTAGAAATGTATAACACAACATAAGTCATAATCATTGAAGCTATTTAAATCAAACTGCTTGTCAAACTATAATATATGCATTTACCTTGGTTGCAAAAGTGAAAGCCAGAACACACATATATTGCAGATAATTTTGCAACCCCAAATGGATTTGTGATTAAAGCATCAAATTCCATTTGATTTAATATTTCATTCCCTTCCCTTGTATTTCTCTGTATACATATCACATATACTGATTTTAAGACAAAGGAAAAGATTAAAGAATTCATTTCCCAAATCAGAAGATCTACTGAGGGACAAAACCAGATGCTATTATCTAAAGTAATGTTATGGGCCTCATTAAAGAGAAGGAAGAAGTCAAGAAACTGCTTTCATAGTCAGACAGTAACCATATCTTGCAAGTAATAAGTCACATAACAGCAAAACCAACTCAATTTTGAAACCAAATAAATAAAAATAGATAGAAAAAGATTAAGTACAAATAAATTAAAGCATGCATCACTGAATTTCACTAATTGCATTCTTTTATACTATGACAATCTTTTTTATTTATTTATTTGCTTGTTATTCTTTTTGATTTGATCTATCACTAACCCTTCTTTTGTTTGTTACTTATATCAGTACCATATAATCAAATCAGAGCAGAACTAGATGCATGAATTGAAGGTAATATATAGGTCCCTCTATGCATCTTTTGGTTTTGCTCTTTCTTATCCCTGAAAGGGTGTTGTTTAGCTCATGCATTGAATATAATACATCAAGAGAAAGATAATTAACAGAACTTTAAAGCCACACAGGCACTATATCAACTCCAATAAAAGTCGGCAGATATTAATAGCATGCAATTCATGGTATTTTGCAATCATTTCTATATTTCGTGTTTTTGTGTCACTGGATTTGAAAAATGCATGAGACAACACAAAATTGACAATAAAAACTGATGGTGATGTTATACCATTGAGTTTGTTTGAGGTATCAAAAGCAAGATGATGCAGTATGGTAGTCTTTAATGGCTAAAGCAGTAAAACTTAAGATACTGTTCCTGCAAGAAAATTGCAGAAAACACATTGCTATATACCAAGAAGAAAGAACCATCGATTGACTCATCCATATATGTTATTGATTATGTAATTTTTCTGTTATAGTAATTATTCTTGGCTACCATTTGTTTCGTACAAATTTCTTTGGTGTACCGAAAAAGCAAGTCTATGCAGATCAGACCAGCCATGTGAACTGGTGGCCAGGAACAAAATACCAACAATCATTGAGATATACCTGCTTGTGCTAATTTGCT
>LYNE01007922.1:0-19784 GCA_001662545.1 Rosa x damascena
GACGAGGCCTACTTTTGCAAATAGAAATATTTAAAGTTTGATATTTATTTACCCTCATTAAACTTTATAATTATTGAGGGACGTGTTTTTTAAATTTGAAATTTTTATCGATATCTCTATGTATAAAAATATTCTTAGATGAGATATTCTAACCGAAATCAGAATATCCCTTACTCGTATCATGTTCAAATGCTTGAGTACTGGATGCATTTTTGTCGTTCTCGTTTTCAAAAATTATTTTCGGACAGGGTGAAATAAATGTTATGAATGAAAATACATATTATCATCATCATCATCCAACATAATAAATGTTATGGATGAAATCTCATCATTATCATCATCAACCATGAGTGTAGCAATATATTATTCAAAGATGTCCACAATACCGTAGCATAAAAAAATATCATAATATTTTTCTGGTCATCATTACACATTTTCTTCTTCTCATCGTCATCATCATTATTTAGTATAATAGTTCAAGCACCGTAATATGTTAGTTTATCATACTTTAGCATATAATAATCCATTATATCTATGAAAAAAGCCAAATTAGAGGTAGAGACTCAATATAGTTGAGAAATTGATGATGATGATGATGATTTCATCCATGAAAAAAATGGATGATCATAAAATTCATGATCATTAGTGAACACTTCTGAATTATGTGTGTGCCTTTGAATTGATTGGTGATACCAAATTTATATTTGATGTTCAAGTGTGTGCCTTTGAATTAATTGATGATACCGAGTCTATATTTGATGTTTATATTTACCACAACACTTGAACATCAAATATAAATTCGGTATCACCAATCAATTCAAAGGCACACACATAATTCAGAGAAGTCAACTTGTTCAAATGTGGGAGTGGCTGGAGAATATCTCTAATTCTTAAATCTTACAATATATCGTGATGATGATGATGTCTCTAGTTTCTAAATCTTACAAAATATCGGGATGATGATGACGACGACGACGGTGTTGATGATGATTTTATCCATGACAAGAATGAATGATAGCAAATTCATGATCAATGGTGAACAAGTGAACACTTATAAATTATGCGTATGCCTTTGAATTGATTGATGATGTCGAGTTTATATTTGATGTTCCTGTGTATCATCAACATAGTCGTCGTCATCTCTATGTTTTATAAGATTTAGAAACTATCATCATCATGTCGTCGTCATCATCACGAGTTTAACTATCTCTCTATATTTATCTTTCTCTACATCTATCTCTCTCCATATCTCTCCCCTCACATTGTTCACTTTGAGAGAGAATGTGTGGTATGTTAGAAAAGCTCCGGTCTCATTAAAATTCTGGCAACTCGTTAAGCCAGAAATTATCTGTTGCGCTGTGTTTGAAATTACAGAAGGTAAGTATTCTTAGCCTCTCTTTTGCTAATAGATTTGAAAGCGAGTAAAAGATTTGTAATAGATTTCAATAAACATCTATTTGTTAATAGATTTGAAAGCGAGTAAAAGAGAGGCTAATATTACTTATTTTATGTAATTTCGAACACATCGCAACAGATAATTTCCGGCTTGACGATTTACCAGAATCTTGATGAGACCCGAGCTTTTCTAACAGACCACACATATTCTCTTTCAAAGTGAACAATGTGAGGGGAGAGATATGAAGAGAGATAGATGTAGAGAAAGATAAATATAGAGAGATAGTTAAAGAGAGAGATTTAATTCTTAATGCTGGTTGGGCTGATTGAGACATGTTTTAAAAGTTTATGTATGGTGTTGCAGAGTCTTTACTCTGCAGATTGCAAACTCATAGCATGCTAGGGCAGAGTGTCAGCTCCAACTTTAAAGTGTTTTAATTTTCATATAAGAGAGAGTTCATGGTTATCTTAATGTTGGTTGGAGCATTGGGCTGATACTACTTTGAAGACTTCTATAAGGTTGCTACATAGTAGATTGCTAAAATACAGGGGCAGAGTGTCAGCTACAGCTCCAAAGTGTTTCCATTTTCGTCTAAGATAGGGTGTTGCAGAGTCTTTAATTACTCTGCATACTGTAAAAACATAACAAGCTATGGTTACAATTTTGATTGACATATTCACTATTGATCATGAATTTTGCGATCATCCATTCTTGTCATGGATGAAATCATCATCATCATCATCAATTTCTCAACTATATTGAGTCTCTACCTCTAATTTGGCTTTTTTTCATAGATATAATGAATTATCATATCCAAAAGTATGATAAACTAACATATTACGGTGGTTGAACTATTATACTAAGTGATGATGATGATGATGACGATGAGAAGAAGAAAATGTGTAATGATGACCAGAAAAATATTATGATATTTTTTTATGTTGTGATATTGTTGACATCTTTGAATAATATATTGCTACACTCATGGTTGATGATGATAATGATGAGATTTCATCCATAACATTTATTATGTTGGATAATGATGATGATAATATGTATTTTCATTCATAACAATTATTTCACCTTGTCCGAAAATAATTTTTGAAAACGAGAACGACAAAAATGCATCAAGTACTCAAGCATTTGAATATGATACGCGTAAGGGATATTCTAATTCCGGTTAGAATATCTTGTCTAAGAATATTTTTATACAAGGGGATATCGATAAAAATTTAAAACTAAAAAGCTCTAGGAGAACTCGGTTTCTCCAAAGTGGTTACCGATGGCTTCAATGATAAACAAATAAAGAAATTGAGAACTTTACCAATCCTTGTAGTTTTTACACTGCACCATGAGTCTATCTAGGTTATTCGGCATCTTACAATGACAAAAACTGCAAAAAAGTATACATAAATAAAATAAAGTCTTTGAAATTTCATAATACTAGACTTCAATTAAAAAAAAGCAAAGCCATGTACACATCAACATCTGCATCTTCAACCTTCTTAGCCACATTGTCGTATGTATATCTAGTGAAGAAAACATTATTATCTGCATCCGGTAATTCTATGTAACTTTTAAAAGAGCGGACACTATAAGTGTTAAGAATGCTGTCAGCTAGGACATCATAATCATAATAATTAGACTTATAGAGCTCATTCTTTCCGTTGAAGGATACACACTTCATTTGAGTATCCTCAGGTCTATAGAACCACTGCACTTTCAGATGCACTTCTTGAGATACATCTACACACCTGATATATATTTGATGAATCCGAGCAATATATGGAATTTTACCACGTTCAACCTTCAACAGCACATAATCCCCAACTGAACAACCATTTGAGAAACCCATTACTCTCCAAAAGACAGTCAATAAAATTCTTCTTTTTTATTTTTCTTCAAAAAGTTAAAGAAAAGAATATATACCTACATAGGACCATTCCACTAAGAAAAGAATATATACATACATATACATAACTTTAACCGTCATTTCAGAGTTAGGGACAGTGTACTGCTTCGCATATCGTTTTTTTTCCTCTTTCAGTCATATTGAGAGGGGGACAAGTTGAGGACAGAGAAGGCAATCGGGTAATATCCAAAGAATCTCCAAATTCAAACAACAAATGAGAACGGGTTGATCAGACCATATCCAAATGCCTATTAATCAATTGTTTCAAACTTCATGCCTGGTTGATATCACAAAACGAGTTCACAATTCATAGTTCAATCAGAATTCACTAAGTAGCAATACTTTCTTATCTAAAGAAGTACAAGAGAAATTTCATCACAATTCACAGTTCAATCAGAATCACTATTATTCAACCACTTCATCAAAGTATACAAAAATTTTAAGATCAAAAGTATATATACAGAAGTTCAAGACCACAAAGTTTTAGGCCAATCAAAAACAAAATTGAATATGTAAATCTAAACAGAAAGCAAAGAATCACTTGCCTAATCAAAATTGGGGCTGGAATCTAGAAATTGGCCAAAAAAAGGAGATTAATCAATGCGGCTGCTTGCCCTCCTTTTCGGTGATATCCAAGATGAGGAGGTATGTCTGAGCGTCAAGATTTTGCGATGCATTGAAGAGAGGCTGTGTTCTCTGTTGGGCGGGAGGCCGAGAGAGAGAGGCTGTTCGGGAACTCAAACAGCGCGGCTCTCATTGAATGCTGTTCAACGGCTAACAAACACACCTCTTGAATGACATCTTAGTTCAAAATAATTTAAAATTTTAGCTAATTGGATAATATTTAACTCCAATAGAATAGCTAAACAAAAGTTAAATATAATTTTTACTAAATTTTCTAGCTATATTTAGCCAAAGAGGAGAGAGAATTTAGCTCAAAGTTATATTTTCCAACGTTCAATTTAATTTAGTTAGTTAAAGAATATTTTCTAATGTTCTTCCATCTCCTAGACAGAACACAGGTCCCCACAGCATAAAGACATGGTCAAGCTACCAAAGTTACAAAACATCGTAATGATGACGATGACGTTGATGAGGATTTCATCCATGACAAGAATAGATGATCACAAATTCATGATCACTGGTGAACAAGTGAACACCTCTGAATTATGTGTGTGTCTTTGAATTGATTGATGATACTACGTTTATATTTGATATTCATATTACGGTGGTTGTACTAAGTGATGATGATGATGATGACGATGAGAAGAAGAAAATGTGTAATGATGACCAGAAAAATATTATGAAGATTTTTGATGTTGTAGTATTGTGACATTGTCAGTGATATGTAATGTGACCTGACCAAGGACAAGGATATAACAGTGACTTGGCAAGTGATAGGAGCATTTTAATGCGATGTTTTAACTACTATTTCCCTACATTTTCTGCGTTATTTCCCTAAAGAAACTCTGTTTAGGGAAGTTTCCATTCTTCGATTGGAAAAGTTCCTAATTGTAGAAAGTTTCTATTTTGTAGTTTCCATTTTTCATTTCGGAAAGTTTCTATTTTTCATTTTTAGAAAGTTTCCATTTCTCACTTTTAGAAAGTTTCTATTTTCAGGTCCTCGGAACTAAAAGGTGGAAATGAACTCACGAAAGAAAAGAGGAGCTAGCAAACATTAAGAGGTGCGAAGATGAGACACAAAGGGCTACACAAATGAGCAGAAATGAAGAAATAAGCTTTCCTGCTCCAACCAGGAAACCCTGTGCAAAAGAGGAAAGTGTATCAAGCAAGATTCCGAAGCTAACCAAGAAACTTGACTGAAATAATGAAGAAATGGCGTTGGAAGATGACAAGGCTTGAAGATGACGCAACAAGGTCCAAGAACTCTCTGAATTAACTTGGATTTTCGGCAAAATGGATAAAAGCCCATAAAAGCCCATGGAATTAAGGTTTGTGACGCAATGAAACAATGTTGGAGGGTTTTGCTGTGAAATACCAAGGGGAAGAGAGAAAGTTGGCGTGAAAATCAAAGGGAGAATAAAAGATTACGACAAGAGATTTTCTAGGGAGGAGTTTAAGGAAAGAAGAAGTGTGGACATCAAGAAAATGCTCAAAATGCGTCTAGATTCATTCATATATTCCCTAAAGGTATTTTGGCCGAAATAAAAGAGAAAAATCAGAATATATTCATGCAATTTCGGCAACAATATATTAGGGAATCAATTTGGAGTTTTATGATTGGTTGGATGACACACTAGGGCTTACTTGGCAATTTATCATTGGTGGAATTATTAAATTAATTCCATGGAAAATAAAAGAAGAATCACGGCTTGGAGACCAAGTTTTGCCGTCCCCTATATATACTCCTCTCCTCTAGACGTCTCACACAACACCCCATAATTCAGAAAATTACTCTATACGCGAAAGCTCTCTCCATCCTTTAGTGCATTCAACATTTCAAGCAAGGAAGAAGAAGAAGGAGTCGTGAGCATCATCCTCCACCTTGAAGACTTGCTTCCAAGATTCAAGATTCCAAACATTTCATCCTTCATCCCCATCTCCATCTCACGGTGTAATTCAACCTCTTTCTTTGTAACCTTGTTTGATTTCGTTAGAATTGTTCTAGTTGACATTGATGTTTGAACAAAATTTAAATTCTGAAATTTTATGATTGAATGAAGATTTCGATTCCTATGTTGTGATTCTTTAGTTGCTTTTGTGAGTTTGTTCAATTAAATTTGCTTGATTGATGTGTTTTATGTGTTTATCTTATGTGGTTCGAAACATCTAGGGTTTGCATATAATTGGTGCTAGATTTAAGTTTATGATTCACCTAATAGTTTTGTGAACTTGAATCAAAAGTAGTAAAGGTTTTGGACAAGAATCGAATTTAATTGAAAAGGATTGCAAATAGATGAACTTATTCATACTAAGTTATGCACTTAAGTTGATAACCTTTCTTTATGCTTATTGCGTTAAACTTATTTTGATTTGTTAGCTTTCTAGACTTTGATTGCATGTTTGATAAGATTGATCTTTGTGCTTTCACTTAGATTAATTAGTAAAGGAAAGTACAATATTGAAAATCGTTTACTTCAAATGTTTCACATGATCAACTTCTTTCTCATGACTTGGAAGAACAATTGTAGGGTTGATTCGAATTCAATTATGAACTTGGTTTTGATCTTTGTTTCTTATGTTTCATTCTTGTATTTGTGTTTTTGTTTTTACTTAGTTTTATTTCTTTCTTTTAAATTTCGGAAACCAAAAACCTAAAACCCCCTTTTTAATTCGTAAATTGTATATACTTGTGTAAATATCATACTTTGCTTTTATTTTAATTGTTTAAATGTGTTACAATGACAGGTGTACCCTCATTCCCCGGAATAGAACGATCCCTACTTGCTTATACTACTAATGATATTTATAGGGTTAAATTATATGCTTGCTTTGAGCGTATCAATTTTTGGCGCCATTGCCGGGGATTGAAAAATCACTTGTTGAAGTGTGAATAATTGTTGGATATATCTTGTTTTCGTAAATACTTAATATTTGTTCATAAACTTTTCGGAAATTTAGATAATTAATTACTTAGGTTGTTATTTTTATTGTTGAACACGAATTTTAAATTGTAAGTTGTAATTTGAGAGGAATAGGTGAAGTCGTGTTTATTAATATTGGCCTAAACCTCTTATTGGTCCCTAGTTCAGGTCCCTTAAGGTTGAGGGCAGCCTTTATTAACATTCATTGAACTGTCTTCACACTTAGGGCCTTTTTCATCTAAGTAAGTATAGCCTATGTGGGATGGTGTCTAGGAAGGGGACAACGTTCATGAAGGGTTTTGGATCCAGAAGTGCTTACAAATGGGCCTAAACCACAATGTGGGAGTAGCTCATGCCAAAATGGATTCTGCCTCTTGTGTTCTCCCTCCCCTACCTGGCCATTTCAGTAAGGTTGCCCAAAGGATGTAAGAGGAACTTTGTGTCTAGACGACTATACTTGGACTGCACGTCCACTTGATTTACCGCTTGGAATTTAATTTGATATCAATGATATTTATAACAAAAGAAAATGTTGTGATACACTAAGATATATTGGATTAAACATAGTCTTGAAAAGGGTAGCTGTTTCAGTCCCATTGCACATCGAGACTCCCTGTTCCCGTACCTAAGTGTTGAAATAATTGTAAATAAAAGAAAAGAAAAGAAATACTTGTACATAATTTTCGTAAAAAGTGTTATTAATGGTTTATGAGAGTATGAGTTTTATTATGAGTTTTTGACCATAACGGAATAGGTGAAGGACTTTGTCTTTAACATTAGTCATCCACCCTTCTCTTTCATGTGGCGCACCTTAGTAGCACAGGGTGTCTAGGTTGATTGGATACGAAAAGTGCCAACAAAGGGTTTCGTCCCCTGCCAAACAAGTGAGCTGAGCTCCACCAAAATCGTTCCTCTACTACCTGGCTCTGTGTGAAAAGAGTTACCAAAAGATTGAGAAGGGCGACTAGTATTAAGGATCGAGCCCTTGGGCCGCATGTCTAAACTTTGGTTAAGAGCTTATAATGAGATTCAAGCTTTTATTAATTATTTATTTCACACCCTAAATCAAAATGTATATATTTGTAACGTTTATTACTCTTGGTATTGTGTGAAAATTTTGTATAAATTACTCCTCCTTATACTTGTAAAACTTGTGACGTTTTGTATCTTTGTATGGTGAATAGTAAATCATGAATAGTGACATTTTATTGTATAAATCATTAAGTTGTATTTAATTTGTTATATAGTTTACTAACTTCTTTACCTCTTAATGTTGTTCAGGATTTCCATGAATGACCGAGCCTTCTAAAATCCCTAGCGTACAAGAGATTGAAGAAAGACTTGCTCGTTTGAAGAATCCTCCACCACTTGAATACAGAAGACCTTCTCCTTTGCGATTCAAAGAATACACATTTAACGAGCAAGGGAAGAGGATCTTTCCTTCTGAGGAGTCTGCATCACCTTTTCCAACTCCATCTCCTCCTTCACGAACTCCATCTCCTGTTGTTTCGTCTAACTCACTCTCACCTCAGATCACACCACCTTGTTCACCACCCCCTGAAGAAGAAGAGGACGAAAAAATGGCATCCATTAGAGAACTCTCTTCATCTGTGGTTCAAGGAGGACTTCCTACGAGTATTGTGTTTCCTGATGCAGCTGAAGGAAGATCTGCAGACTTTGAGCTAAAGAGTGGATTGTTGTATAGACTTCCTGTGTTTCATGGCCTATCTATGGAGGACGCCAACAAGCATCTCCAAGAGTTTCTGTTTGTCTGTTCAAGCATGATTCCACAAGGAGTTGATGAAGATATCCTTAAGTTGAAGGATTTTCCGTTCTCACTAGCTGATAGAGCCAAGGACTGGCTGTTTGAACTTCCTGCTGGACGTATTAGATCATGGAATTCTATGAGAAAGGCCTTCTTGGAAAAATACTTCCCAACGTCCAAGGTCATCATGCTTAGGAAGAAGATAAGTGGGATACAATAAGCACAAGATGACTCTTATGCCACTTATTATGAGAGCCTTGATCGCCCAATGTCCTCAACATCAAATGAAGGACGAAAATCTACTCACTTGCTTCTATGAAGGTCTCCTACCTCTAGAACGTGACATGCTTGATGCTGCAGCTAGAGGAGCCTTTGTTGATAAATCACATGTGGCTGGGAAAGAGCTCATTGCCAATCGTGCCCTAAACGCCCACCAATATGAGGGAGTAGGACTCACAACTCGAAGGGTGAATGAGATAGGTACCAATTCTGCCATTGAGGAAAAGCTGAACAAACTCACCCTTCTCATGGACCAAGTTGTAAGCGCTAAGGGACCAAGGCAAGCTTGTGGGGTGTGCTCTATGCAAGGGCACGTGACTGACCAATGCCCCCAACTCATAGAAAATGGAGGATGGGAGTCCCTAAATGCCATAGGTGGATTTCAAGGAGGTCCCCCACATCCAAGGTATGATCCTTATTCGAATACCTACAACCCTGGATGGAGGGACCACCCCAACTTCAAGTGGACAAACAATGAGAACACTCAGAATCCCCTTGGAGGTAACTTTCAACGTCCTCAAGGGTCAACCTTTCAAAGGCCTTATATGCATACTCAACAGGCCTCAGGGAGTTCGAATCCTAACTATGACAAGATGTTTGAGGCCCTCACCAATTCTACTCAGGCTTTGGTTCAATGACAACAGACCCATACAAAGGATATTGCAGATCTTAAGAAGCAAATGGGCCAAGTTGTGGACTTCATGAGTAAGATTCATGAGACAGGAAAGCTCCCTAGTAACACAATACCTAACCCAAAAGGTCATATGGAGAATGCATTTGTTGTGACTACTAGGAGTGGAAGAGTATTTGTGGATCATCCTAAGAAATCCAAGGAAGCCCAAGTAGTTATTGAAGTTGAGGAAGAACAAGAAACCACCAAGTTGAACCTTGAGAAGGACCCTGCAACGTCCAGGGTAGAAGCTAGGACGTCCTCACCTCCAAAAGCAAATCCGGAACATAAAGGTAATAACTATAACTTGTCAAATTCGGTTATTGCTAACCCTTCTTCTTCTTGCATGCCCTTCCCACGCAGATTTGCTAAATCTAAGAAGGATGAGAGTGACCAAGCTATCTTGAAAACTTTCAAGAAGGTGCAACTGAACCTACCCCTCCTTGAGGCCATCAAGCAAGTGCCTAAGTATGCTAAGTTTCTTAAAGAGCTTTGTACCACAAGGAGGATTAACCGTGAGAAGGAAGTGGTAAAGGTAAGTGAGAACGTCTCTGCCCTCATTCAGAGGAAACTACCTCCCAAGTGTAAGGACCCTGGAAGTTTCACCATTCCATGCACCATTGGTAACTCTAGATTTAAGAATGCCATGTTAGACCTAGGAGCATTTGTTAATGTTATGCCCTATTCTGTTTATGAAACCCTAGGTCTAGGAGAGCTTAAATCTGATAATGTTATCATTCAGTTAGCTGACAGGTCCAATGCATACTCTAGAGGTTTGTTGGAAGATGTTCTTGTGCAGGTTAACCATCTTATCTTTCCAGTTGATTTCTATGTGTTGGAGATGGAGGACTCCCCTGTGAGTTCAATGCCACTACTATTGGGTCGCCCTTTCTTAAGGACGGCTAGGACAAAGATTGATGTGTATGCTGGATCTCTCACCATGGAATTCGATGGTGATGTTATTGGCTTCAAATATATGGTGATAAATATATGGTGATGTTATTGGCTTCAACATATTTGAAGCCATGAGGTATCCTCTTGATGTTCATGATTGTTTTTCTATTGATATTCTGGACAATCTTGCGCAAAAAATGTTTGATATCATGAATGAGGATACTTTGGTCACTACATTCGAGCAAGGAGTGGGCTACACCAAAGATGGAGTCACAATCCAAGAGGATGTGCTTAAGGAAACTTGTGAGGACAAAATCATTGCAAATGTATCCTTTCTTGAGGCATCACCCTTCGTAGGTAAGTCTACTCCACCCTTGTCCATTCAATTATCTGCTAACAAGACTCTACCTTTAGTGATCCAGGCACCAAAACTTGAACTTAAACCTCTACCAGACCACTTGAAGTATGTCTATTTAGGGGACAAGGAGACTTTACCAGTAATTGTGTCCTCTTCACTTACGCCTTCACAAGAGGAGAGATTGGTGGAGATGTTAAAGCAACACAAGAACGCCATAGGATGGACATTGGCGGATATCAAGGGAATAAGCCCTACAACTTGCGTCCATAGGATACTTCTTGAGGAGGGGACCAAACCTACTAGAGAGGCTCAACGTCGTCTCAACCTTCCAATGATGGAAGTTGTGAAGAAGGAGGTCATCAAACTCCTAGATTGTGGTGTGATGATTGTCTCTCAGATTCCAAATGGGTGTCCCCAGTTCAGGTCGTACCTAAGAAGTCAGGGGTGACTGTTGTGAAGAATGCTGAGAACGAATTAGTGCCCCAAAGGACAGTTACAAGCCACAGAGTTTGTATTGACTATAGGAAGCTCAATGCCACCACAAGGAAAGATCACTTTCCTCTTCCATTCATTGATCAGATGCTTGAGCGACTAGCTGGACATGATTACTAATGCTTCCTAGATGGCTACTCAGGTTACAATCAAATTGCCATAGCCAATGAAGATCAAGAGAAGACGACATTTACTTGTCCCTTTGGAACATTTGCCTATTGTCGCATGCCCTTTGGCCTTTGCAACGCCCCAGGTACTTTTCAGAGGTGTATGGTAAGTATCTTTTCAGATTATATTGAGAAAATCATAGAGGTATTCATGGATGACTTTTCTGTTTTCAGAAAAAGTTTTGATGATTGTCTTAATAATCTTGAAATTATCTTGAAACGTTGCATGGAAACTAACCTTGTGTTAAACTGGGAAAAATGCCATTTTATGGTTAGACAAGGTATAGTCCTAGGACATATTGTCTCTTCTAGGGGTATAGAGGTAGATAAGGCTAAGGTAGATCTTGTGCGTTACTTACCCTCTCCCACTTCTGTGAGAGAGATTCGATCTTTTCTTGGCCATGCAGGGTTTTACAGAAGGTTTATCAAGGACTTTTCCAAGATATCAAGACCTCTATGCCAACTACTCCAAAATGATGTGACGTTTACCTTTGACAAGGAGTGCCAAGATGCTTTCGACAAGCTTAAGGAGTTATTGATGTCTGCCCCCATCATGTTACCTCCAGATTGGTCCTTGCCCTTTGAATTGATGTGTGATGTCTCTGACTACGCAGTTGGAGCTTTTTAGGGCAAAGAAAGGACAAACGACCCTATGCCATGTACTACGCTTCCAGAACTCTTAATGATGCACAAATGAATTATTCTACTACTGAAAAAGAGCTTCTTGCAGTGGTTTTTGCCCTTGAAAAATTTCGTTCTTACTTACTTGGTACTAAGGTTGTTATCTATACAGATCATGCAGCTCTCAAGTACTTCATGACAAAGAAGGAGGCCAAACCAAGGCTTATTAGATGGATCCTACTCTTACAAGAATTCGACGTGGAGTTCAAGGACAAGAAGGGTAGTGAGAACAAGGTAGCTGACCACTTGAGTCGTTTGGTGCATGCAGAAGACCCTCTTCCTCTGTTGGAGACGGTTCCATATGAGCAACTCTTTGGAATCCAGGTAAGTGAACCATGGTATGCAGATATTGTGAATTACATTGTTTCGAGAAAGATTCCTGATACCATGTCACGTGCTCATAAAGATAGGCTTAAGAAAACTGTTAAGCAATATGTTTGGGATGAACCTTATCTGTGGAAATATTGCTCTGATCAATTGATTAGGAGATGTGTCCCTGAACATGAACATCATGCCATACTTTCTTTTTGCCATTCTAAAGCATGTGGGGGTCACTTTGGGTCTAAGAAGACTGCGTTTAAGGTGCTAGAGTCTGGGTTCTTTTGGCCAACGTTATTTAGGGATGCATATGCCTATTGTTTAACTTGTGATAGATGCCAAAGAACCGGAAATCTAAGTTCTAGAGATCAAATGCCTTTATCTAATATCATAACTGTTGAAATATTTGATGTCTGGGGCATAGATTTCATGGGCCCTTTTCCTTCTTCTTTTGGATTTCTCTACATCTTGCTTGCAGTGGATTATGTTTCGAAATGGGTGGAGGCAAAGGACACTCGAACTAATGACTCTAAGGTTGTTGCAGATTTTATCAAATCTAACATCTTTAGCAGGTTTGGAATGCCTAGAGTCCTTATTAGTGATAGTGGATCTCCAAGCAAGCGTATAATTT
This sequence comes from Rosa x damascena, assembly GCA_001662545.1. Classification (NCBI taxonomy): domain Eukaryota; kingdom Viridiplantae; phylum Streptophyta; class Magnoliopsida; order Rosales; family Rosaceae; genus Rosa; species Rosa x damascena. Next base: position 13,109 of record LYNE01007922.1, read on the forward strand.
AACCCTGAAAATGGATTGGGAATATGTTAAATCATCAGCATCTTGGGGAAATGAATTGTTTGGAACTCTGATACCCTCAAAGAAAGTGTATAATTTAACCCTGAAAATGTCATCGTTAGTATATGGTAAATAGGGATCATTCTAACCGGGGATTGAGGGTACACTTTTCATTGTAAAACAAATAAAGAATTAATAAAAGTATAATATTTATAAAAATAAAATAAAGGATATATACAAAATAACAAAATAAGGGGGGTTTTAACATTAGGGTTTCAATAATTAAACAAAATACAAAAACACATGTACAAGAATGAAACGTAAGAAACAAAGATCAAAACCAATTTCATGTAATCAAATTTGATTCAAACCCTCGATCATCTAAGTCATGAGAAAGAAGTTGATCATGTGAAACATTCAAAGCAAATGATTTCCCATATTTTACTTTCTTTTACTAATTAATCTAAATGAAAGCACCTAGATCAATCCTATTAAACATGCAATCAAAGTCTAGAAAGCTAGCTAATCAAAACATGTTCAACGCAAGAAGCATAGAGAAAGGTTATCAACTTAAATGCACAACCTAGTATGAATAAGTTCACCTATTTGCAATCCTCTTCAATTGAATTCGACCTTTATCCAAAGCCTTTACTGCTTATGAAATAGGTTCACAAAACTATTAGGTGAATCGTTTACCTAAATCTAGCACCAATTACATGCATATATCCTAAGTTGTCCACCAAAGAACATAAACATATAAAAGTTTTCTGTAAAGCAAATTTAATCGAACAAACTCACATAAGCAACATAGAATCACAATCATGGAATTCGAAATCTTTATTTAAACATAGAATTGGGCTTAAACGTTATTGTTAATTAGAAACAAGTTCCTATGAATTCAAACATGGAAAACCAAAAGATTACAAAGAAAAAGATCGAATTACACCGTGAGTGGAGATGGAGATGGAGAGCTTGAACATTGGATCTTGAATCTTGGAAGCAAGTCTTCAAGGTGGATGATGGAGGCTATGTCTTCACGGCTCCTTCTTCTTCTTCCTCTTCCTTGCTTGAAAATGCGGAACTTGCAACTAGAGAATGGAGAGAGGGAGAGAGCTTTCTGATGTTATGGAAGTATTTTCTGAATGAGAGAGTGTGTGTAAACGTCAAGCTAAGGGGTGTATATATAGGGGACGTGAACTTGGTCTCCAAGCTTCATGAATCTTCTTTTATTTTCCTAAAGATTTATTTAACAATTCCACACAGCTTCCACCTATCACGTAGCGCCATGTCAGGTTTGTTGTGTTATCCAACCAATCAAAAGCCTTCAAAATAAGTCCCTAATAGTTGCCGAAATATATATGGATTTAATCTGATTTTCTTCTTCATTTTCGGCCAAATATCAAGGAATGAACATAGACAATGAATTTGGACACATTTTGAATATTTTTTCCCTTAAAACTCTCCATGGCCTTATCTTTAACGTCTCCCCTTGATTTTCATGACAAAATGCAGATTTTATTCCTTATTTTCGTCCAAAATATATTGAGGTGATTTAGGAACGAATATGGACTTGTTTTGAGCTTTTTCTTGTTGCACAATCTCTTGAAACTCTCCCTAGAATATCTCCAACGTTTTTCCTTGATTTCTTCTTGATTTTTCATATTATCCTCATGATTTCCCATGGAAAAATCAGATTTAATTCCCAAAAATATCTCTATTACGTCCAACAACCCAAAATCACTTGGGCTTTTCACCATTTTTAAGAAATCCACATTAATCTTGAAGATTCTTGGACTTCCATATGTCATCTCCAATCCATAAGGTTTCCTAGTGCCTCCAGGTCTCTTCCCTCAACATCATTTTTCTTCATTATTTCGACCATTCTTCCTGGTTGGTTTAGGAGTCTTGCTTTGACAAAGTTTCCTCTTCTGAACAGGGTTTCCTGATTGAAACAGGATTTCCTGGCTGGACCAGGAAAACTTCATTTCTTCGTTTCAGCTCATTTATGCAGCCCTTGTGCCTTGTCTTAGCTCCCTTCAACGTTTTCTTGCTCCTCTTTCCTCTTTTGAGCTCATTTTAGCTTTATTTGCTCCAAGGACCTGAAAATAGAAACTGTTACTAAAAATAGAAACTTTCTAGAAGTAGAAACTTTCCAAAACAAAAAGGATTCATTTAAGGAAATAACTAAGTAAATATGAGAAAATAACAATTAAAACGTCGCATTAAAATGCTCCTATCAAACTCGTTGAGATTTCTCTGACTTCTTATGATGTAAATGATTTGGATAGCGTTTGTGAGTAGTTCTTGTGCAGTATAAGTGTTAAAGTTCTTCTTCTAGACCAAGTGACTGCCAAGTTCTTCTTCTTCATCACGATGCTTTTGGTTTTCATTTTCGATGCATCTTTTGAAAACAGTTAATGGGGATTTTGAATGCTTGAAGAAAGACAATGGAGATTTTATTTCATCGGAAGTTACCATTGCTCCAAGACATTTGTTACTGAGGTGAATCAGTAATTAATTACGAAACCATAAACCCTCCATTATGAATGTGTTTTGATATTTGAACAAGCCTTCTACATACAACTCTTATCATTTAGAGGTATGTGCCCTTCATTATTTGCAATAGAACGTTTCTCAAGAAATCTAACTATTTGGTTAACTGCACCAAAGAAGCAAATTATTGTGTAAATGCAACAAGAACCACAAATTGTATCAGTCAGTAGGGCTGAGATTTTAGCCTCAAAGCTCGAAACCTGCGCTGGAAGAACTCTTTGTTTGGTTTATTTGTTATGTTGTTAAGTTGTTATTACTGTGAAATTAAAATGCTACAAAATTTGTTATTGTTTTTTTTTTTAATAGAAGCATTCAAGCCCAGAAAATTGAAAGAAAATTACCCCTACTCAGCCAAAGCCATTACAACAATCCAAGACCTCACTAGGCCATCAATATCATCTGTCGATTAGAAGGATTTTTTTTTTTTAATTTTTTTAAAAAAGTTTTTCACCAATTTCCTGAAATGATAAAATTGGGCCTGAAAACCCAGCCTGGGAAAAACGGTCTAGGCCTGATCCAGTCCTAGACGCTGAAGCACATCATTTGGATCTGCCTGAAAAATTTCAATATGGGTTTGGGGCCATGAAATTTTAGAACAAAACTCGACCTGCGCATACCCAGCCCTAGTTTTAGGTTTCCTTTTTTTTTTTTTAAACACTTTCCCCTTGCAGTTTTCCTCACTTCCACTCCTCTCTCTTGGCTGCTCTCTAGCTCACTTCCAGTTTTACTCTTTTTTTTCTCATTCGCACAACCACCAGACACCGCCACCGCACATCCGCATTCACAATGGAATTGAGCTCTCAACTTCAAATGGTCGCACCGGTAAGAATCCTCTTCTCCTTCAACTTTTCGATCTCTTCCACTGGTAAGAAAATTTGGTGGGTTTTCGGCATTTAGGACCTGAGAGCTTTGATATGTGAATATGATGTTAACTTCTAGAATTTGGTTTGGTTTAGCTGAGTTCAAATTTCCTTACAAGCAATTAGAGAGCAGCTATCCTTAGGGATGCTGAACCAAAAGTTAGTGAGATATAAACAATCAAAACTGCCCAATCGAATTGTGTAGCCTATTGTGGCATTGATTTGTACTACTCTGGCGCTTAGTCTTGATTCTTTTGGTTTAGTTAGGATTAGAGAGTAGTGGGAATTGGAATGATGGTAAGTTGATTGATTAAAGTTGTATTTTTTCTTCCTTCATCTGTGGGCGTGGTTTTAATTCCTAAACAATAAGCTAATATATGTGATTTAATTACTATAAATTTACTATTGTCTTTTTAAAAGGAGGAGTATCTGATGACTTGATCATGTTTCGTGCTTAATCATGCTCTTGCTTTTGCGGGTAGCTCAGAGTTTGGAGCTGGTGAGAAGGAAATTAATTATAGTTTGATAAAGAGTGAATATCATTTCTGGATCTATGATGCTTTGCGATTTTTAATCTGATTTGTATGATTCAGTGTGCCTCTCATTCTTTCTGGGTTTTCTCATATTTTTTTTTAATTTACTGATGTTGTGATTTTGGAAAAATACTTGAGGCCTTCACGATATATATATGTTTGTCTTGAAAGAAACCAGAAAATTGAAATGCAGAAATAACTGGAACAGATTTAACAATTTAGCAGAGCCCTAGATTTTACTAAATGGTTAGTAAACTTTGAATTCTTAGATGCTATAATCTCTGTGTGACTTAGACTAATGGAGATTAAGAAATTACAAGAGAGCATTAAGTGCTTGAATGCAAACAGGACCGAGGACCTTTTTTATTATGTGCATGGCATAAATGGCCTATCTCATGCTTGGCTAAGGGATGTAAGGCTGGTGTCTAATATATGTTCTGCCTTGCGACTTACTCATCTCATTATACAATAATAGCCTGGTTTTTACTTACTCTTATCAATTGGTCTAGGGATTTAGAGTTATGCTTGTGTGAGATATTTGTTTGAATATATGCATGTAATATGATTTGTATGTATACTTTCTTTTAGTTAAGGAAATTAAGTTTTGGTATACTGAAGGTATATTGGATAAAACATAATCTTGGATTGGTAGCTGTTTCAGCCCATTGCACACCAAGATTCCCTGTTCCAGTACTTATCAGTTTAGAAGAAACCAAAAAAAATTAAATTTTGTGTGTTGTGAGACATTTGTCTGAATAGATGCAGAATGTAGTATGATTTGTTTGTATACTTTCTTTTAGATGAGGAAATTAATTTTTGCTTATAGCATGTATTTTAGCTTATTCACTTAGTTTGCTTTAATTTCTATCCTGGTCCTCCTCTATACAGCTATACTGAAGGTATATTGGATAAAACATAATCTTAGATTGGTAGTTGTTTTAGCCCATTGCACATCGAGATTCCCTGTTCCAGTACCTATCAGTTTAGAAGAAACCAAAAAATGTAAAATTTAAGTGTTAAGTTTGTTTGGGACATTAGTTTGAATAGATGCATAATGTAGTGTGATTTGTTTGTATACTTTCTTTAAGATGAGGAAATTAATTTCTGCTTCTAACATGTATTTTAGCTTATTAACTTAGTTTGCTTTAATTTATATCCCGGTCCTCCTCTATACAGCTATACTGAAGGTGTATTGGATAAAACATAATCTTGGATTGATAGCTGTTTCAGGCCATTGCACACCGAGATTCCTTGTTCCAATACCTATTAGTTTAAAAGAAACCAAAAAATTTAAATTTTGGGTGTTAGCTTGTGTGGGACATTTGTTTGAATATGTGCAGAATGTAGTTTGATTTGTATGTATACTTTCTTTTAGTTGAGTGTTGAGTTAAAAGTGTAAAATGTCACCCAACGTAATTTCACTCGTATTCATTAACAGAATATAGTTTTAATTATTTCGGGTTCGACCCATTCAAGATAGAATGTGTCTCTTAATTACAATACCTTATTACAAGGGAAACACCCTTTGATTCCATTTATAAAGAAACCAGTGTGTGGTTGTTTGTTTTTGCGGCTGCACCCGAATTTTGGAATGGGTTGCCTACGTACCCGGGAAGGGATCAAGCCAATTGTAGTTCAAGAGTTCCAATGAGTGAATGATCCATTGGAGGGCTTGAATTTTTGGAATAGGAAGAGTTTAGGATGCGCGCGGTTGCATCTAGATTATTTGATTCCAGATTGCCTATATACCCTTGCGGGATCAAACCACATGTAGTTCCAGGCATTTGAGAATTAAATTGGTAGATGACCCATTTATTTTTAGATTTGTGTTTGGGTTATTTGTTAGGGTTTAGAACCCTTGAATTTGCTTTTGGGTAATTTGGGAATGATTTGATTTTTCTAGTATTTAGGTGAATTTGACTAATGAAGTTAGGGATTCGGATTGGATGAATTTGACTTGTGGAGTAGGGATTTTATTTGAATTCGTGGTTGCATCTAGTAAGTCGCTAGATTGCCTACATACCCTGTGAATGGATCAAACTATTATAGTTCATGAACATTGTTGCTTTCTTGGTTTTGTACCAAAGACAATTTCTTTTTGGGTTTCGAGGAATTTTTTTTTTACGAAACCAATATTCAGGTATGTTGATTTGGACACCCGCAGCGTCAAGTTGCACTTTTTAATTTTCGTCTGAAGATGAGAGGCACGCATCAAGCTTTTCTTTTTACTCTTTTGGACACCCTGATTTATTATGGGTTACCATCAGAAGCTTCATAGAGGCCCAAAGTGGTGTGGAGGCCCAGCTGCTGTATTTTCCCAATTTCCTTTTTCTCCTTTTTTCCACTTCTTATATTTCTTTCTTTCCACCCTCTTTACTCAAAACCCAAATAGAACATGAGCTCGATGCTACTGCCAAGTCGAATTGGAGATGGGTCCGAAGATGGAAGCACGCATGGGTCTTCGACTAGAAGAAATCTCCCAATACTTAGAAGCTTGAAATTTGCTGTATTGCTTCTTCCTGTGAGAAATTGGGTAAGGACTTTCTCCTCCTAGCTCTCGCTTCCAGCTTTGTAATGAAGGCCAAATACTGACACTCCTTCTATTTTATTTCACAAGAAAATTGGCCGTCGTTTCGTAGGTGAGGCCAGATTCATTTTATCACCTCATTCAATTGTGCATCGACAACTTTGTGAAGCGGTAAACTTCTTTGTCTTCATTGAACATTTTAATTT
>LYNE01007926.1:0-14848 GCA_001662545.1 Rosa x damascena
TGGGAGCGACCTTTGTGAGGGTCAGAGAGATATCCTGCATCAGCAAAACCCATCAAAACATCACTGTCATTTTGATGGAAGGGAGGAGGAGAATGTCGGCCACCATGGACGGCAGCGCCGGCGTCTACATTACGGATGGTGGCATTTTTCCTTGTGGGGTCTGATCCCATACTTCCGTCTTTTATTTTTTCTCTGTAGGGATAAAACAGTCTCATATCAATCGTATCTCTCAAGTATCGAAAGATTGTCTTTATACCAACCCAATGACGGCGTGTTGATGCTGAACTATGTCGAGCTAACAAGTTCACTGCGAATGAGATATCTGGTCTTGTGCATTGAGCTAAGTACAATAATGCGCCTATTGCACTTAGATAGGGCATTTCAGCCTCTAATAAATCTTCATCCTCATCCTTTGGACGAAACGGATCTTTTCCGGGATCAAGACTACGGCCGATCATGGGAGTACTTATAGGCTTTGCTTTATCTCCATTAAAGCGCCTTAGTAATTTTTGAGTATCCGCTGACTGGTGGATCATAATCCCATCACTACGGTGTTTGAGTTCTATTCCGAGACAAAACCGTGTTTTCCCAAAATCTTTCATCTCAAAGTCAGATTTCAAGTATTTAGCAGTACCCTTTAACTCATCTAGAGTTCCAATTAGGTTCATGTCATCGACATAAACTGCTACAATTGCAAATCCGGAACTTGTCCTTTTAATGAACAGTTGAACACGCATGGGCATATTTCATTGTTAACATATCCCTTCCCAATCAAGTAGTCACTTAGACGGTTATACCACATCCGTCCAGATTGTTTCAATCCATATAGTGAGTGTCTTAATCTTATTGAAAACGCGCTCCGTGGTTTAGAGCCACTTGATTTGGGTAATTGAAGTCCATCTGGAACCTTCATATATATATATATATATATATATATATCTTAATCTAGATCCCCATAGAGATATGCTGTAACCACATCCATAAGCTGCATGTCAAGTTTTTCGGAAACTACCAAACTGACAAGGTAGCGGAACGTTATAACGTCCATTATGGGAGAATATGTCTCCTCGTAGTCGATTCCAGGACGTTGTGAGAAACCTTGTGCTACAAGGCGAGCTTTGTATCTAACAACCTCATTTTTCTCATTACCTTTCTAACAAAGACTCATTTATAGCCAACAGGCTTTATATTTGGGGGTGTCTTTGTTAGTGAATCCAATTCAGTCTGGATCGCATCTTTCTCTTTAGGCCAATATGCTCTTCGTTGACATTCTTCAATGGAGCGAGGTTAGATATCATCGTGTTCTATAATTCCTTGAGCAATAGAGTATGCAAACACATCATCAAGGATAATAGAATCTCTATTTAACGTCTCATGTACACTAGTGTAATTCATGGAGATCTCTCTATTCTCTGGAATTGGTTCTGACATTGGAACGTCCCCCAATGATATCTCTGGAACATAACCATAATCCGGAATATCTTCATGAGACAGATTATTTATATCGATGGTTAATGGATCTCTTTGTGCCAAACTTGCTTTCTTTCTCTGGCGAGAATCCATTGAACCTTTGGGCCTTCCTCGTTTCCTTGCAGGGAGCCCGGCCTGAGCCACATTGCCATCACCATTACTGGTGGCGGCGGCGCCATGCCTAATGTCCCTAGGGATGGTGCCATATCCATGATTATTAGGGACATCAATCCTTGCAGACACGTTTGCAGCAGGTATGTGTGATCTTATTACTTTAGCGATGTCAGAAAATGCATCAGGTATCGAATCTGCTATGCTTTGAAGATCGAGAATTCTCCGCACTTCAATTTCAGACTGTGTGGTTTGGGGATCAAGATGAGACAAAGTGGGGACAGACCATGACAATTCCCGTCGTTTCTGTTGAACATTAGTGTTCTTATCTCCCCCTAACGACGGGAAGACTGTCTCATCAAAGTGACAATCCGCAAATCTAGCGGTAAATAGATCGCCTGTTAAGGGTTTTAAGTAGCAGATAATGGTTAGAGAGTCATATCTAACATAAATGTCTAATCGTCTTTGAGGACCCATTTTGGTACGCTGTGACGGCGCAATAGGCACATAAACTGCACACCCAAATATGCGTAAGTGTGAGACGTTCGGCTCATATCGAGTAACCATCTGGGACGCAGAAAAGGGTTGAGTGGTAGTGGGCCTCAGACGAATAAGCACAGCTGCATGCAATATTGCATAGCCCTAAGCAGAAATAGGGAGATCAGTGCGTATAACCAATGCTCTAGCAATCATTTGAAGTCTTTTAATAGCAGCTTCTGCAAGACCATTTTGGGTGTGAACATGAGGGACATGGTGTTCAACCTCGATCCCAATAGACATGCAATAATCATCAAAAGTTTTTTATGTAAACTCTCCATCATTGTCAAGACGAATTGACTTAATAGGATGATCAGGGTGGTGAGCCCTTAACTTAGTGATTTGTGCTAGGAGTTTAGCAAATGCAGCATTTCTTGTGGACAAGAGCATGACATGTGACCAACGTGTTGATGCATCAACCAACACCATAAAATACCTAAATAGTCCGCAAGTTGGTTGGATAGGTCCACAAATATCACCTTGGATTCTTTGCAAGAATGGTATATTTTCTTTGGTGTCCTTTGCATATGATGGTCTCGATCCTACCTTTGCTAAATAGCAAGCTTTGCAAAACGAATGATAGGCTTTAGAAGCAACTCCTTGGACCAATCTTTGGTTTGTACTTCTTTTCGTTTTGAAGAATGGATGTCCGTGTGAAATCTTTAATATACAGATCATCATATCACGACCTGGATGTCCCAAACGGTCGTGTCGAAGTCTATATGTGTCAGAATCCCATAAATTATCTTTCATGACATGGTTGGATTCAATGACTCTAATAGTGGTTGCATACAATCCACTAGAGCGACATATAAGTTTCTCTAATACTCGTTTATTTCCGTAGTTATTAGAGGTGATGCAAAGGAACTCTTGTCCATTCTCACAATGTGTTTCCACATGAAAACCATTGGCTCTTATATCTTTAAAACTCAATAGGGTTCTTCCAGCCCTTGGAGCATATAGAACTTCGGTGACATTAATATTTGTGCCATTTGACAACATAAATTGAGCTGGTCCTTGACCATGAATTAATTGTGATGGTCCTGCCATCGTAGTCATTGAAAATAGACTAGGCGTCATCCATAGAAATAGTTGCCTATGTCGCAATATAGTATGTGTGGTGCCACTATCAAGAAGACATTCCAACTCTCCGGAAAATATACTGAAAGATAATAAAATTCGGAATTTAAAATATGTCCAAGACATTGAATAATAAGACGATACTTTATTAATAAAGATAGCCAATGATTACATCAATGTTTCTTTAACCAACGTCTAATCCGAAATAATAAAAAATATTTATCAAATTTAGACAAGTCATAGTCACTCAGTCCGATTGGTAACTCTAATCAGATATGACCAGGTAAGTAGAGAGAGATTTTGGTGGAGCGAGGCTCTCTTAAGTACCACTCATCTCTATTACTTTCCTAGACATCATACTTTATTGGATGCGCTTAGGATAGAGTTAATACAAAAATGTTATTTATTGACTAAGGCATAATTGCCATTCTTGGAAAATAAAAATGACTATTCTAATCAAAGCCTGCGGCATCCTTGTACACTTCATTTCCAGCTTTGAAGTCCTCAATGGCGAGATTGACATCTTCACCATCTTCTTCTTCGGCAAGGTAGATTTCTTGCTCCCTCAAGTCCCTATACTCCTTGTAGCGTGTGGCTAGTTGGGCACTTGCATTACATTGCTTGAACCAATGCTCAATTGATCCACATCGATGACACATGTCATTATGGTTACCTTCCTTCATTTGAGGTGCACGTGGTGCACGTTGTGGATGTTCCCTAGGAGGGTTGGTGCCACCACCACGGCCTATGGTGCTACCTCGACGGCCGGTGTTGCCATATCCACCTCTCCCACGTGTGGGGTTGCCATCACATGTGCCGCTCTAAAGTTGTGATTTTCTTCCTTATTGGGGCGGTTATATGGACCCATACGTCCCTCATGTCCCCTTTTATTAGGGTACCGCTCCTTGCGCCCTCTTTTGGGTGCATTATAATTCGCCTCATGAACGCTCTTAGTTTCGATGGGCCTTGAATTATAATTTTTCACGAGGATGTTGTCATGTTTTTCAACTACAGACATAACATTGATGAGCTTGCAATCAAAAAGCGGAATTATAGGGATTCACGCTAAACGAACTAAGAGTGTTCGTAATCAATGAACTAAGAGTGTTCATAATATTCGGACTAAGAGCGTCCGCAAGCATCAATTTATGACCATATTAAACATCATTGTTTCGGTCTAATCTAAATATTCTTGGAAATTGATTTCTTGGTAGCATAGCTCGGAAATCTTATTATTTTAGTTTTGGATTAAATACTGTTTAGTCATTGAACTTTTGCCCTAAAAACACTTGAGTCCCTGGCCTTTTAATTTCACACGTTTAGTCCTTGTACTTCAAAATTTCGGACCAATAGGTCCTTTCCGTTACTCTCCGTCCAAAAACGCTATTAAATTGCTAACGTAGCAATTATTTCGCGTCAAAAAGTCTATTATATCCCCAATTTTTTTTTAATTTATTCTTTCCTCTTTTTTTATTTATTTTTTTATATAATTTATTCTTCTTTTTTTTCTTTTCTTTCTTTCTTTTTATCTCTTCTCCTCTCTCTCTCTCTCTCTCTCTCTCTCTCTCTCTCTCTCTCTCCCTCTCCCTCTCTCCTCCAAAAACCTTAACTCAACCCCCTCCATCTCCAACCCGAAGGTGCGTCCATGCTAAAACCTATCAATATTTTCAGAGAAAGAAAATGTCCGAGACTCCTCACTACCTAGCGACCCAGAGCCACCAAACCAACCCGCCCCGACTCACCCGCTGGTGCACTTATCACAACTTCAACCCCTTCGCCGATCCCATCGATTCCCGAAGCTCCGACGACGACTTCTTCTCCGTCGCGCCTCTTCCGATCATCCCCCCAGGGACTGCGTCCTCGTCTCGGGTTCGGATCTATTTGTGACCGAACTGGAATCAAAGGTGACGACTGCGAGTCAGCGATGATCTCGGGTCAAATTCCAATTTGGGGCTAGTATTTGGGGCCGAGTCAAATTTTCAGGGCTCCGGCTTTGAATTCGGTGACTTTCTAGCTCCGCAAGGGCTACGGATTTTTGGGTTGGAGTTTGATTCGGATTCGGATAACGATGCATTTGAAAGCAATCGGATCAGTGAGGGTATCCAGTCGATTTGGGACAGTATTTTCATGGAGGAGTAGAGAAATGCGTATGAGAATTGGATTGGATGGATTTGCAGAAGGTTTGATTCAAATGAAGGAAATGAGATTTGAGAGATGGTCATTGGAGAAGTGGGGAATTAAGGTTTTGGGTGGCGGAGCAGTGGCATTGGCGATGGCGGTGGGGATTGGGGCATGGAGCTGTTTGGCCTGGGATTGAGATTTGATAGTACTGGGGTTTTCGAAAAAGGTTTTGAGCAGGTTTGGATGGAGCTCATGGGTTGTTGATGGAATCATTTTGGTTTTCTTTTCTTTTTGTCTAATCAATCTGGGTTTAGGAGAAGAATTGTTGCAGTTTTTTTTCCTTCCTTATTTAGATTTGGTTTAAGAACATGTAAAATTTATGGGTTTTGATGGTTGGGAGGTGTTGTTCGGAGAGAGAAGAGGTTGGGGGTTTTGGAGAGAGGGTAAGCAGAAAAATAAAAAATAAAATAAATTAAGAGAAAAAAAAGAGAAAGTGAGGGTATAATAGACTTTTTAACCCGAAAGAATTGCCATGTCAGCAATTTAACAGCGTTTTTGGACGGAAAGTAATGGAAATGACCTATTGGTCCGAAATTTTAAAGTACAAGGACTAAACGTGTGAAATTAAAAGGTCAGGGACTGAAGTGTTTTTAGAGCAAAAGTTCAAGGACTAAACAGTATTTAATCCTTTAGTTTTCGTGGAAGTTTAAACTCCGAAACTAATATATCTTCTCTTCTTTTCAACAAGATGTCGAATGAACCAAGACTCGACTTTCCCATGCTTGACTCAACAGGCTCGGAATACCATAACTGGATAACCGACGGTGAGAACCATCTCACTTCAAAAGGGATATTACCCATAATCCAGGCACCTAACCAGGGTCTTGTGTTCCAATGAACACCTACAAAGCATGCTCAAGCACTTATCTTGATGCGACGCCACATGGATAAATCACTCAGATTGGAGTACATGTCGATCAAGGATGCAAGAGACCTATGGGTAGCGCTAGAAGAGCGCTTTGGCATATCCAAGATTCCCTCCTCCCTGACTTGAAGGTTCAATGGAACAATCTGCGCTTCGCCAACTTCAAGTCTGTTGCTGAATATAATCAGAAACTCTTCGCCTCAAATCCATGTTGAGATTTTGTGAACAACCTCTCACAGAACAAGAGCTAATTGAGAAGACTCTCTCCACCTTCCCCGTCGCAGCACTTTTGCTATCAAAGCAATATCGTATTGAGGTCAATGCCGGACGAATTATGAGGTTTAATCAGCTCATCAATGTTATGTCTGTAGCTGAAAAACATGACAACATCCTCGTAATTCATCCGGCATTGACCTCAGTACGATATTGCTTCGATAGCAAAAGTGCTGCGACGGGGAAGGTGGAGAGAGTCTTCTCAATTAGCTCTTGTTCTGTGAGAGGTTGTTCACAAAATCTCAACATGGATTTGAGGCGAAGAGTTTCTGATTATATTCAGCAACAGACTTGAAGTTGGCGAAGCGCAGATTGTTCCATTGAACCTTCAAGTCAGGGAGGAGGGAATGTTGGATATTGCCAAAGCGCTCTTCTAGCGCTACCCATAGGTCTCTTGCGTCCTTGATCGACATGTACTCCAATCTGAGTGATTTATCCATGTGGCGTCGCATCAAGATAAGTGCTTGAGCATGCTTTGTAGGTGTTCGTTGGAACACAAGACCCTGGTTAGGTACCTAGATTATGGGTAATATCCCTTTTGAAGTGAGATGGTTCTCAACGTCGGTTATCCAGCTATGGTATTCCGAGCCTGTTGAGTCAAGCATGGGAAAGTCAAGTCTTGGTTCATTCGACATCTTGTTGAAAAGAAGAAAAGATATATTAGTTTCGGAATTTAAACTTCCACGAAAACTAAAATAATAAGATTTCCGAGTTATGCTATCAAGAAATCAATTTCCAACAATATTTACATTAGACCGAAACAGTGATGTTTAATATGGTCATAAATTGATGCTTGCGGACGCTCTTAGTCTGAATATTATGAGCACTCTTAGTTCATTAATTATGAACGTTCTTAGTTCGTTTAGTGTGAATCCCTATAATTCCTCTTTTTGATTGCAAGTTCCGAGAAAAAAAAAAAAAAAGAGAAAGGAATAAAAACTCAAAAACGGGAACTTTAATTTTTAAAACTTACTTGTTGAAATTCGGAGCAAATTCGCTTCTGAACATATCCCACTTCAAATGGTATACAGGTCTCAAAACGACTCCAACAAGGCTGAATTTTGGAGATCACATAGAAGAGACAGAGATAAACAACTTTAATGAAGAAAGGATTTTGATTAGAGGTCCCAAAAAAGACGTTTCTCGGTGTGCAAGTAGGCTGATCTGTACAGGAACGACCGTGCTGAACAGCTCCCACTTCGAATGGTGTATAGATCTCAAAATGACTCCAACAGGGCTGAAATTTGAAATTCAGATAGAAAAGACAGAGATGAACAACTTTGTTGAAGAAAGGATTTTAATTAGAGGTCCCGAATAAGACACTTTGGGGTGTGCAAGCAGGCTAGGGTTAGGGCTCGTGTTGATAACGTGTTGTAGAATGAACATAAAATAACTTGAGAGGGAGAGAGTTTAGATGCAGAGAATGGAGTATATTGTGTGTCTCCAATTCTCTTCTCTCTACGAAGAAAATTCAAGAAAGCTCTATTTATAGGGCAACCTTGTTCTTCATTCTAACTTAATTTCCATGTGAACTGCCTTATAAAAATTATCATGCTTGATACCAAACTTCTCCACTCATAAGTGCTTTCACACATAGCATGATAGATACCAAACTACTCCACTCATAAGTGCTTTCACACATAGCATTATCATGCTTGTACCTATATCTATTCACATGATATAGCCATTATACTACAACACATACGTAATTTTCTTTTAGTGAAGTCATTGACTACTAACAAATACTTTTGTGCAGAAAGGTTGTGCTACTTGTGCATGAATAGGCAACAAAGGTAAATTAAGTTCATGATGGGTGTTCTGTTTAAGACCATGGCGAAATCGTTGAATTCGGAAGAGAACGACTTTTTTACTAAGCTGCTTGGAGAGGTAGCTCTGTTGCAAGCAAGATTCAACTTTTATTCCGCTGTGTTCAAAAGCCGATCAGGTTCTTGGTGTGACGGCACACATAGACAGGTCAGGAATAAGAGTTCTGTTGCAGGACAGAGAAGTAGAGGGTCTGCAAGTTTTGGTGGATGGTAAATGGGTTACAGTCCCCATTGTGCCACAGGGCATTGTTGTTAATCTTAGTGATCAAGTGCAGGTAAAAAAAAAAAAAATTTACTTTTCACTCCAATGTGTTACTTTGCTTTCAAATATCTGGAATTTCGTAATAGATTTTGATACTGTCTGACGTCATACTGCAGATTATGTGTAATGGCATATTCAAGGGCCCACTGCACAGGGTGATGAAGCTATCTGTGGCTTTGCTTAATCAGAACCAGATCCTGATACTGAGATTAGTCCAGTGGAGAAACTGATATATAGATGAGACAAGGCCGGCCAAGGTCATACAAAAATGTCAAAAATTATGGCAATATCAAGTAATTATCAACTATGAATGCTATGCAGAGAGGAGAAGTAGCACTTGAAACATTAATTCTGGTATTTTCTTTCATCCATGTAATTCGTAGGGGTAACAAAAGTAAATACTTTTATCAGTCATATCAAGAACTAAACAAGTCCACTCATGGATCCTCACATTTTTCTAAGATTAACAATAAGAGCATGAGGTAGACACTTGGAGTAGCAAAACTTACTGATCTGAAATATCATCATATTATGCACAGTAGCATAGTTTGATTGCTTATATGCCCTTGTCAGTCACAGTGTGTGGACAAGAAGTCAAGAACTAGCCAAAATTCCAGGCCCCACACTGGTTGGCGTCATTTGCTTATCATTGAAGCACTGAGCAACTTGCAGCTAAATCAACAAAAACCTTGGACACAATCCACAGTTCCACACAGAACGAAAGACATGGCTGAATCTTCCACTCCTGCCAAGGCCGAATTATTAGCAACCAAAACTGTGCAAGAGCTACTCACTGAAGGAGAACTACTTGTACCACCACAGAAATTTATTCTCAAAGATGGCATCCCACTTCCAAATGCTTCTGTTGAGTTGATGGATGTTCCAGTTATTGATCTTGGTCTCCTCACACCTTCCTCATTCAGTGTGGAAGAACTTGACAAACTCAGATCAGCACTTACCACAGGGTGTTGCTTTCATGTATGAATTCAAACAACTTGAGAAACTCTTTAGAAGTTAGAACAATAAATCTAATACCAAGTTCTGTGATGGTAGACTTACTATGCATTAACATGTTTGAGGCTGCTTATTGTGTTTTACAGGTAATAAACCATGGAATGACTCCAGAATTCCTTGACAAAGTCCGTGAAATCACCAAACAGTTTTTCGCAATTCCAGTGGAAGAGAAGCAGAAATATTTGAGGCCAGTCGACGATATTGAAGGTTATGGGAATGACATGGTTTTATCAGAGCAGCAAACACTTGATTGGACTGATAGACTATACCTTACAGTATATCCACCAGACCAGCGCAGGCTCGAGTTTTGGCCTGAAAATCCCAAATCTTTTAGGTAGCAAATATGGTCAGAATTCAGAACTTCCCTTTTTATCAAGCAATCAAAAGATGGTTATTGATCCTATTATTGATGTACACTGCAGGGATACTCTAGACCAATATACCAGTAAGATGCAGGTGATAACAGAAACTGTCCTTAAGGCCATGGCGTGGTCATTGAATTTGGAGGAAGATTGCTTTCTGGACAAGTATGGAGAACAAGGAAAATTGGATGCTAGGTTTAACTTCTATCCTCCATGTTCAAGGCCTGATCGCATCCTCGGTTTCAAGCCACATGCAGATAGTTCAATAATCACCATTGTCTTGCAAGATAAAGAAGTGGAAGGTCTTCAATTTCTGAAAGATGATCAATGGTTTAGGGCTCCCATTGTTCCTGAGGCGCTTCTCATTAATGTTGGTGATCAAGTAGAGGTAACTAAAGCTTTAAATGTCTGTAAACTCAGTGTTTTGGCTAAGACCAACTAACTGCTATCAAAACCTGGTCTTTGTGATGCACAGATATTGACTGATGGACTGTTCAAGAGCCCAGTGCACAAGGTTGTGATAAATGGAGAAAAGGAGAGGATTTCTTTGGTTGTATTCTCTTTCCCGGATTCAGAGACAGAGATTAAACCCTTAGAAAGCCTCATCAATGAGTCAAGGCCAAGGTTGTACAGAGAAATGAAAAACTACGGTGACATCTTTTTCGAATACTACCAGCAGGGAATAAGACCAATTGAAGCAGCAATAATATAACCTTGATTATGTATCTCTTAAATGGCTTGTACCCGAAGATGAATAACGAAGCAGCAATATTATGTATCTCTTATGGCTTGTAGCCGAAGATGAATAACTTAAAGTTGTGTTACTAAGCAGATTTTGTTATATTTGTTTTGTTTATTTCATTTTAATTTGGTTCTAATGGAATGAAGATAGAATCGGGGAAGCATAAAATTAAGGATGATTAGCATTCAAACCAAGTAAAAGATATAAACTAGAAACCAAAATTGTTGTCGGGAAAATTTTCATTCATATTGATGTAAACAAAAACCGGGAAACAATACATACGGGGAGCTCACCTTGACACCAAAATGGAGCTCGACGTCTGCTACTCTAATAAAGACACAACATCACCACATAGTCAGTACGAAAGATGGAGGGAAAGCCAAAAACCTCCAACAGATTAAACACATCACGACTCTGGATAATGGCAATGTCTTCTTACTGATCCATCGTGCCTGTTGATCAATTGCTTCTTCATGTAGTGCATTCGTCTTAAATATCTCAGTTGTCCACTATTGCTCAAGAACAACCAATCCCACAATCTATTCCTTTATCAATGTCTAAAACAACTTCAACCACAACGTGCTCCAGAATTCACATCAGATGAAGCTTATTGTGGAACCAACTTCAAGCAGCTCAATTGCAGACTGGCAACAATGTCTTCACTGGTTGATTCCCTTCAGGTGCAGTGATCAGAAAGCTCCTCCAACTGGAACCTACAAACCGCATGATTGTTAATCAAATGACAAGTAATTCAAGGTTACAAATCAAATATTTCATTTGCACTACTATACAACAAGAATTGTGATCTCCTCAAAGTTGCCATGCAAATAATAAAGGAAAACCTCGATAACCAAAGATCAATAGGTGAATAGGTTAGTTTCCAATTCCATATAGTTGTTACAAGTTATAACACATTAAATAAGTTAGAATTGGAGACAACTCCCCTGCCAGCCATACTAAAAAGCAATCCAGAAAAGGCAATTTAACAGAGGATTTTAAATTTCATTTTTTCATCACTAAATCACAAGCAGATGAAATAACTAGAGTATATTCTCAAAGAATAAGGTGCAAAGAGCTAAATCCACTTACAAATAAGGTGCAAAGATGGTTTTAGTTGTTCTGACTGTTAAGAGCTTCGAAAGAAGGTGTCGCTGCAGATTCATTCTCCAATGGTGTTGGCAACAAATGCTGCTCCTTCATAACTTGAGAATCATCTGCATTCTCAAAAAGTTGCTTCCGAAGAACACCATGCAACCGCCCAAAAAGCTGTTTCTTTAATGCTTCAAATGCAAGGTCAAGCCTCTTTAGCTGCTCCATTGCATTTGCATTGTACATGAACAATCCATAGTAGAGATCAAAGCTATCTCCTGCTGTATTCTCCACCAAATTCAACAAAGTCTTGTAACCTTTTGTATTGACCGGCGTCGACTCCAAACCCAACTTTTCCAAAACTCTTCCCATAGTGTGTGTGATGAATTGTGACCCTGCTGCATGCTTATCATGCTCTTCGGAAGCCATATCCACCATTCGACACCCTTCTTGCGCAAAAATATCAAGAAATTGATCACACCTTGACACCCTTGATTCGTCATTTCCAATTCTGATCCTATCATAAACAAAAGCAAGACCATTCCAGCCATTTTTACCACTTTCTGGTCCAAACATAGGATGCGTGCAGAGAATATCAAAATCTAGAGGCAAATTTTGAAGAAACAGGTTTTTTGGGAATTCTTTCACAGATAGAACATCAACAAACAAAGTACTCCGCTTCAACCTCTGAAGCGGGAGTGACATCAAAACCTTCCCAGTGGAAAGAATTGATGTGCAAAGGAGTATTACTTCTGGATGCTCCTCGCAAAAATCATCTGCGTCCGAGAAGTAAGAAACACCCAACTGTTCAGCAACATCAGAGTAGTCTGAGCGAGAATAGGCTAGAACCTTGTGGCCTTGGCGTACAATGGTTTTAGCAAGGAACTGACCAAAGTTGCCAAAACCAACAATTCCAATCTTAAGCCTTGAATGATCTTCGGAGCTATCCAAAATATGTGCTTTAGAGGATCTGAAGGTTACAATTAAAATGTATTGTTACAATTAGTCGTTGAACCAACACATTCCACTATCTAATAAGCTAATAAGTTTACATGTCATTACCAAAGAAGAAAGCAAAAGTGATCAATACAATAATTATGAAATCCAAAGCATTGTAAGCTTACCTCACAGCTTTCGAAGGACGCACCAATGCAGCTCCATTCTGGTTCACATACTCCTCCTGCAACGTCCTCACCTTTTCAGTGTTCCCAAACAACTGGTTCCTCACAACATCATGCAACCTCCCAAAAAGCTGCTTCTTCAAATCCTCGAAAGCCAAGTCCAACCTCTCCAGCATCTCCAACGCATTCTTATTATACATAAACAACCCATAATACAAATCAAAGCTATCCCCAGCCGTATTCTCCACCAAATCCAACAATGTCTCATAGCCTCTGGTATTAATCGGCGTCGACTCCAACCCCAACATCTGAAGCACCCTCCCAACAGTGTGTGTAATAAACTGCGACTCCGCCGCGAACTTATCATGCTCGGCACAGCTCATTTCCACCATTTCACATCCTTCCCTCTCGAAAATGCTCAAGAACTTGTCACACCTCGAAACTCTAGACACCTCCGATCCAATCCTCACTTTCTCATAAACAAAGCACAGCCCACTCCAGCCGTTCTTCGCGCTCTCCGGCCCGAACATCGGGTGCGTGCAGATCACATCGAAATAGCTCGGAAGAGATTTCAAGAACAGAACTTTGGAGAACTCCTTGACGGAGAGGACGTCGGCGAAGAGAGTGTTGCGGCGGAGGCGCTGGAGGGGGAGGGAGTTGAGGACTTTCTCGGCGGAGATGATGGAGGTGCAGAGGAGGATGACGTGGGGGTGCTGCTCGCAGAGGTCGTGGGGGTCGGAGAAGAAGGAAACGCCGAGGGCGGCTGCCGCTTTGGAGTGGTCGGAGCGGGAATAGGCGAGGACGGTGTGGCCTTGGCGGGTTAGGGTTTTGGCGAGGAATTGGCCGAAGTTGCCGAAGCCGATGATGGCGATCTTGAGGGTTTGGGAGGAGTGGTGCTGGGCGGCGAGCTTGGTTTCGTAGTCGAATAATTGGGCGGCGTCTAGGGATTTGATTTTGAGGGAACGGCATCGTTTTGGGGATAGGTTAGGGATTTTGGGGGAAAGGTTGGAGCTTTGGGGATAAAGGTTGGGGCTTTGGAGGTTGAAGAAGGGAGAGCGAGTGAGGATGAGTTTTGGAGGCAATGGGTGGAGAGGTGAGAGGGATAGCATTTTGGAGAAGAAGAAGAAGAGAGACCTGAAGGTAGAAGAAGAAGAAGAAGAAGAAGAAGAAGAGAGACCTGAAGGTTCAGACTTCAGACCCAGAAAAGAGAGGGTTTCTACATTTTAGAGGTGTGTGAGTTTTGTACGACTCTGTGTACAGCTCATGTTTTGGTGTTCTGAAATGTTGCGTTGGGAGACTTCCCTGAGCTCCAAATTTTTTTATATATATTTTTTTGCTTTTTGTGGCCTCCACGTTTGTTTTATTAATATCCTCGTGTTGGTTTTTCGAATATTCTACATAATAAAATTAGTGTTTAAGTAAATCTAAATTGTGTCTGACCCAAATTCTAGGTTACTTGACCTAGTGGTAATAGGGTTGGAATTAGAGATAATATCGGAGAATCTTGTAGATATCCAATCAATTGTAATATTACGTTTCCTTGTAGAACTCTTATTCTATGCCTTGTAATCATCTATATAAAGAGGCTCCTATTATCAATGAAAGCACGACTCAATTCTCTCCCAATTCAGTTTTCCTAAAACAATTAGAATATAAAAGTTTTTTTTTTTTTTTTGAAAACTATGTTCCAACTCAAATCTCCTCGGCGCATGTGAAATGTGTTTCAATTGTGATACTGTGCATTTCAACAGTTTTCGATCACTTTGACAGCTTTGTTAGTCGAACGAGAGGAGGAGGATCCTAATCAGGACACTCAATCACTAGGCAATCAGAACATAAATGTCAACCACTAGGCAACTAAAACATAGAAAATGAGAAGGCGCGAGCATGTGGAAAATAATGCATAGGCACCTTG
>LYNE01007930.1:0-11039 GCA_001662545.1 Rosa x damascena
TATATCATACACTCCAAAGAGCAACCCCTATCAATTCAAAGAAAATGGAAAAATAGACTGTTGGAAGAGTTTATTACAATTAATTATGAGTGTGGTAAAAAATTTAGCCAATTTCACCATATTTTCGAATCCGATCAGATTAGTCAACCGTAGACACTTATATGTTTTATTGGTTGACCGATGCCGTGACAACTGCGAAACGTGCTTATTTTTTCACATCACGTTTGTATATATTCCATCAATGGATGTGCGTGGACATAAGATTAAAAAAATTAATTTTAATTACAAACACATTGGTCTATACCAATTTTATTCCTAAAGTTGTATGACTTATACATTGCATTTAAATTGTTTAGGTTCAATCTAAAGCAACCATGAAGTAGAAAATGAATTCGGAGAAACCAACCGCTCGATGGAGAGATTGTAATGTTTTATGGTCGTTGCAGAAAATCCAGCCAATTTGGTTATAGTTTCGAATTCGATCAACTAGGTCAAACGTAGTTACTCTTATAAACCTATATTTATATATCATACACTCCAAAGAGCAACCCCTAGCAATTCAAATAAAATGAAAAAACCGACCGTTGGATGAATTTATTACAATAAATTATGAGTGTGGTAAAAAATGTAGCAAATTTCACCATATTTTCGAATCTGATCGGATTGGTTAACTGATATGTAGAATATATATATGCACATTAGCACATATTTTATATAGAAGTATAAGAACTTCCACACACACACACACACACACACACACACATATATATATATTTATTATGCGGTAAGGCATATATATCTTTTCTATATATATACATTTGGAAGCTTCACATATTGCAAAAAAGAATAACAAGCTCAAGGAGAAGAAGATAGTAACAGAAGGCCTAACTAGCCATTTTTTCTCACTGATTCTACAACCTTCCATATATATGTTTATAAACACACACCGACACACACACACACACACACATATCTATATATATATATATATATATATATAAACACACACACAAATATATATCTATATGTGTGTGTGTGTGTGTATATATATATATTTATAAACACACACACACACACACACACATATATATATAACACAAACACATATATATAAACACTCACACAAATATATATATCTATATGTGTCTATATATATATATTTATAAACACACACACACACACATATATATAAAATATTTTACGGGCTTTTACGGGCCGGGCCTAGCGGGCTGGGCTCGGTTTTTGCTGGCTTTTTGCGGGCCGGCCCACTACCCACCAAGGTGGGCATTTGCAGGTTTTTTAACGGGCAGGGCTGGGCTTTTAGCCCTCAGGGCCGGCGGGCCTCCATCGGCCCACTTAATCCGCGGGCTTTTTGATGAGGCCTAATTTAACTGATGCTTATTATATGTTTGTTTGAACTACAGATATGAGAGCAATTGCAATAATTATTCTTTACTGTTTTATCTGCCAAACAAGTTATTAAACATCATTTCAAAGGGAAAAAAATAGTTAATAAACATTGTCATCTATGAATCCGAGTTAATAAAGATCGGGTTGGAGTTTATTATGGAACAAGGGTGGGTTGTCTGTCCGTGCTTGTTGAGAATGACTGTTTGGAAGCTACAGGCTGTTCTTATGGGATGAGAAGTGACGGTTTTCTTCCGTTGGAATTTTAAGTGGTTCATAAATTTAAGTGCAACGGTGGCCACTCAATATATCACAGGTATTGAACAGGTAGACTAATATGGCATCTTATTTAGTTGCTCAGTATGTAGCCCATAATGGTGGGCATTTGAATTGGTTAGAAATTGGGCTTAATTGACTCATGCGAGTCATTGATGATGATAGTCCCATAATTGGAATACTGTTCTTAATAAAACTAGCAAATCATCTCGCATGATGCTGCGAGTTTGTTTTTTGTTTTTTTTTTCCTTAAATTTTATACGTAATACAATAACAATCATAATCTAGGAAGCATTAGCTGAATGATTGAAAACATCATTAGAAGACACACGGGTGAATCTATTTAAGGATACCAGCCACAGAGTCAAGAAGAAGCCGATTCCAATATGTCATACAAACTCTTACAGTCCAATGTCTCAAAAAGAAACTAAACCAGTGAATTTTATATACATACTGCTAATAGTACTGTTTGACAACAACCTGGAATCACAATTCATAACACTACATTTGAACATTACTTGACCATATATATGCAAAATAACACAAATCCACTCCATTCTTCAGCAGTTAGTGGTCTACAGTCATACAAGGTACTCCATCTCCTGGTTTAAACAAAAACAGTATCATAATAAGGTACTCCACCTCATGCATTTTATCATTGATTCAACCAAATTGAAGCTACAACGGATGATGGAAAACAAATCTCCTCCTCCTCTTCTTCTAAGTACCATGATATCTCTCTCTCCATCTTCTTTAGTTTATTGATTTATTATTGCAACACATCCACATTCATATTTTCATATAACCAACAAAAGACCATGATACGGTGTCAAGCCTATAATAGAAGAATTTTATCTAATTTTGGTACCATTTGCTATAGCAAACTAATGTGATGTAGAACGAGAATGGGGCTGATTTAGTCGGAAAATTAGAAAAATAAAAAAGCGGCGTAGAATTAAGAAGAGTAATTGGAAAATAAGTAACTGACGCATAATGAGATTACTAGCCGCTGCAATATTTAAGAAGATTTAGTTTTGGACTTTTCGGGTTACTCGTGCAAAAAGTCAGGTCTTAATTGTGAATCAGATTTAGATCAACTTTTGGTCAGAATGTCCGTTTAAGATGCATGATACCTTTTCAGAATGGAAACGGCGAGATCTTCAAGACTCATTTTAGTGAAGCCTATCAGATTTAGGCCAAAAGTTATCGTTTTTATTATCTGATTCGTCATTTAATATTTTTAGGCAAGTTTTACATTCTTTTTAGGATTGTTTTTATTTTAGGTTCTAGTTTCTTTTTAAATTTGGATTCTTTAGGATTTCTTGTTAGATTATGATTTTAGGTTTTGGATGCCTATATAAGCACCATCATGCTTTGTATTAGAATCAGTTTATCACATCAAATTTGATTTGGGTTTTTGTCCATTTACCCCATTTTTAGAGATTTTTTTCCCACATACCCTATTAAGTTTTTTTAATTATCTCTTACCCAAAACACTCTAAGAAAGTCTTCCCTAATACCCCATTAAGATTTGTTTTTTGTTTTTTAATCTTTTTTTACTACCATTTTACCCTCACCCCTTTGTTACTTAGAGCGGGAGAGAGAATGGAAGAGAGATAAACCATGAGAGACTTCGCCGGAGCCCCGTCACCAGTCTCCGGAATCTGGTCAACTTTCGCAGGAACCCGGTCAACTTTGGCCGGATTCCGGTTACCGATCGCCGGACTCTGGTCACAGGCCGCTACCTACCAGACTTTTCTGAAAACCTCACCGGAAATGTGTATTGCCCCCCCAATAGACGTCTATTGGGGGACAATAGACGTCTGTCAGCCATGTATTACCCCTTAATAGACGTCTGTTAGCCATGTATTACCCCCTAATAGACGTCTATTGCTCCCCAATATAACTTTCGATCGCCGGAATGAGAATTAATCTCCTTAAATTCAGACAAATAAACTTTGATTAAAGAAAAAAAAATGAGGAGATTACATCGATTAAAAACGTCTATTGTTGTCCAATAGAACTTTATATTGCCGGAATGAAAACTAATCTTTCTAAAATTAGACAAGTAAAACTTTGATTAAAGGAAAAAAAAAGATTACATCAATTCAAAACGTATATTGCCTCCTAATAGACTTTTACTAAATGTCTATTGGGAGGCAATAGACTTTTATTTTTGTGTGCTTTCGTGGGAATCCATGCTTACCCCACCACAAATCAAATACACACACAAATGCATAGCTTCTGGGGCAGTAGTTGCAGAACTAGCAGATGCAATCCCAGCTGAGGTTTTTCCCATGTCTTCCCAAGGTTGATAATGTAAATACATGACAATCACCATAGCAGCAATTAGAGATCAAGCAGAGCCATATCCTAACAGTTTATGCATTACCAATGAGCTGCAACTAAACATCACAAAACAAGCCGGCCAGATTTCAAGCCAGAGGAGGGATGGCCGGATCTAACTACGGCGAAAAGCACCGGTCGATGACGTCCTCCGGAACCTCCATCCTAGAGCCTCCTCTACACCAGCAAAGCGCAACCGCATGCCTGAGGTTACCTGAATTCGATTCGGAGCAGCTTGAGGTTGTCGTCGTGATCAGTCGGAGGTCTAGGAAGCCGGAGTTCAATCTGGCTTGTCGGCGCGCGCTGTAATGGACGGTGCTGGTTCGAGGTGACTCTGAAGCCGGTCTCAAAATGATGGGAGGATGTCGGCGACATCGACTTTGACGAGGGGAGAGAGAGAGAGAGATGAGGCAAGTGGGAATAAAATGTAATTTATTAATTAAATTAAGGGTAAATTTGTCATTTTACTTTAAATTGGGTTAGTGGGAATAAAAATTTGTTGCTGGAGTAAGTGGGACAATTTTAGCTGATTTTGGTGCTTCAGGTCAAGACCCCTGTAATAAAATGAGAGTTTTTCCTCAAATCCTCTGGTGGACTCCAGATTTATCTTTTTAGGGTTTATTGCTTGTAAACTCAGTTTACTTCCGACTGCGTCAGGTGGTATCTGAGCAGGTCTTCCCTGTCTCTCCTATTTACCTTGGTAGTAATGGGTGACGTTACAGTAGCAAATTTGGATGCCATTACCGCTTAGATGATTGTTCACATGACCGCTGTCGTGAATGCTCAAATGGTAGCCATGAACACTCAAATGGCAGAGACGGGGAAAGACAACATGCTAGAGCTCCACGTGGTGGTGGAGGTGATATTAATTATGATTCCGAGGATCTCATAACTAAGGCTGATATTCCTTACTCTTCTGGTCACATGAGCATGGAAAATTTTTTGGATTGGCAGGTTGAAATGGATAGATTCTTTGAGATCATGGAGGTTCCAGAACACAAGCAGGCTAAGATGGTTTCTCGGAAGCTAAAGAAAGATGCTGCTTATTGGTGGAATCAGTTGTAGAGTTCTCATCAAAGGCAAGAAAAAGCGCGTGTTCGGACATGACGGAAGATGAAAGGTCTTCTTAGCAAAAAATTTATGCCTAGAGATTTTTCGATCAAGAATTACCCTCCTACGATTTTTGAGAAGAAGTCAAAGTGCAAAGAGTTTTCTTTGCCCATTGAGATTAATAGTTTATCTGAAGAAAAGCTAGAAGAATTTCAAATGGAAGAAACTCCACAAGAAATCATCCATGATGACCAAGAGGAGGTTGAAGATGAAATTGTTCATGTCGGCATGGTTATTAACAATGATGAAGTTTTGAAGCCTGAAATAAATCATTCAGAACTAGATGTCATTCAAGAATGCAACCTTGAAAACCAAGAAGAGTCTACTAAGGTTGCATATGAGAGCCAAAATGCATATGACAAACTCATCTTTGGCGTTGGGTTCATGATTGTGCCATCAGAGCATGCAGAACATCAGACTAATAACCCTCAGGTTCAAGTGTATAATTGTTTATCGGGTTTTTTGTCTACCTATTCTTGTTTGATCTTTTATTCAAAAGGAACTTGATGGCGAGTTCTTTCATAGTGGAGGAGAATGATGTAGGACGAGAATGAGCATTGTTTAGAATGGAAACGACGAGATCTTCAAGACTCACTTTAGTGAGCCCTATCAGATTTAGGCCAAAAGTTATCGTTTTAACTATCTGATTTGGCATTTAATATTTTTAGGCTAGTTTTACATTCATTTTAGGATTGTTTTTATTTTAGGTTCTAGTTTCCTTTTGAATTTGGATTCTTTAGGATTTCTTGTTAGATTATGATTTTAGGTCTTGGATGCCTATATAAGCACCATCATACTTTGTATTAGAATCAGTTTATCATATCAAATTTAATAAAATGAGAGTTTTTTCTCAAATCCTCTGGTGAACTTATCTATTTAGGATTTATTGCTTGTAAACCTAATTTACTTCTGACTGCGTCACAATGCTACAAACCGAAAAGTTTTATGCTAAGTTATTTATGAGATACTAGACTTTTGTGGAATTTCTCGTTTCACCTTTATTCTTTTTTTTTTTTTTCTTTTTTTTTTCTGGGAGGGTTAGGGCCTCATACCGTCATTTATGTCCTTATACATTCATGAGCATGTTTGGTGTTATAGTGAACTTCAGAGTATTCTGAAAAAAGCAACCTTGCTTCGATTCTGTAGGTTTATGTGGAGATTTGTAAAGCTCTTGGGAAACCTATATTTTATTTTGATCAGTGACCAATTTATGCTTCTTATTACAAACTGTTATTAGACTTAATAACATAACCAATTCCTAAACTTGACACTAAAACAACAAATTGAGGAAGTCTTCAAATTAAAAAAGAACACTGTAAATTGAGTTGATGATCAACACTGATCGATATTGATTCCTCCCCTTGAAATTAGGCATGCGATCATGTGATCGGGTTTTGACTTAGGCAGAAACCAAGATTGTAATCGAAAAAAGTTAAGACAAAATAAATTGAACAAATACCCGAAGTAAAGAAGAAGGACCATATCCTTTTCTCTCTTGCCAAATAGACATGACCAAACTTTCCACGTCTAGGGTCTAGGAGCACTTTGTCGTGATGCATAGGGAAATGTACTAGTTGTTGTTTCAAAAGAAATGAAGAGCGCTCTTTCTCTGCGAAGTCAGCAGAACTGTATGCGATGATATTGAGATTGCAGGTGGCAAGGCAACATGGTTTTACTCATATTATTTTAGAATCTGATGCTAAGGAAATTATTATTGATTTACGATGATTGGAGGAAAATTGGTCAGTGGAATGTGCTTTTATCGAAGAAGTTAAATGTTTGTTCTATTTCTTTTGTTCAGTTTATTATATTTTTGTCCCACTGATTGTAATCGGGCGTCACACCTTTTCAGCAAGAAATGCGCGTATGGTTTCCGACTTTCATGTTTGAGTAAATGATATTTTAGATATCCTAATGAACAAAATATTGTATAAAGCTGAACGTAGATATATGTATGACTGGTTTTTGAGTTCAAGCATTGAAACAAGTATAGAGACTATATTAAATCATTTTTTTTTTTTTGAATAAAAGGCTAGTGCGGCTGCCCTCAAACCTTGATTAATGAAACTATCGAATACAAGGGGGGGACATTGAGCCTAAACCCCTGATTACAATAAGCATCTAGAGTATCTTCCGAAATAATATTAGAAATCTCTACAAGAGACTTATATTATAACAAGCACCAACTAGCAAAGAGTGCACAATTAGCTATTCCATTTGCTTTAACATAGCAGTGACACAGCGGAAATATAACTCGATTACAAGATGGCATAATTATCAGCTTTAGCACAACTTTCCTCCTATGTTGCCGCCGGAGAATAGATCCGGCGACAATTAGTCTCACCCTGCTACCCACCCTGCTACTAGGCGGTAGCGACCACTTGATGAAGCAATGAATTCATCTCCTACCTAGAGTAGACAAGGCACTTTGAGTGCATACACAGGCACAAAGCCCGACTAGTTCTACACAAAAAGTGTAGGTACTTATTACTTGCAATAAGTGAAAATAAACTAAGCAAACAAAATAAATAACTATAAATAAAATAAAATTTGAGACAGGGCCCACTATATGAACCCAACCCATAACTCTAGCCCAAATCAGGCCCAAAGGCAGAATCCAAGCCCAAAGAACCAAATCAACAAGTGGATTGTTTCCAATCCTCCCAGCCCAAGAAAGCTGCTGCATCGCGCAGCCACCAATCTTGCCTCCCCTCCACTGGTGCCAGGCCACCGTCGTCCTTCGACCATATAAGGGCCACTCCAACCATTACGATCCCCACCCAACAACAACAGGAAAAGGGAAGCTCGCCATTTGTCTCTGAATTCGGCGTCCAAGCACCACCGTCAAACAGCCCAACAAGCCTTCGATCCCAACCAACCAGCCTTCGATCTACTCCTGCCAGCCATAGAACTCGACCTGCCAACCATTGACAGCCACCAAATGCCGATTTGACTTGTTCACACTCCGATCTCACTCCAATCCTAGCCCACGGCCACGACGCCGCCACTCCCTTCAACCGAAAACAAAGAAGAAAAGCACCTCCCGATCCTAGCTCTCGAGCTTGAGACACGCCCTCTAAACATGACACCCGTCCGGCTGAACACATCGTGCTTCGGCTAGGCCAGAAGCCATCACCAACCCCGCGGCGCAGCAGGACAGGAACAGAGGCAGACAACAGCGTTCTCTAGGTTTTCAGCGCGTGGAGCGCGTTCTCTAAAACTTGTCTAGTTGTTGTTTTATTTGGTCCTACTTATAATTTGGTAGAATTATGAAATTCAAATAAATGTAGTTATGAGGTATTATTTGATGCTTGGTTTGAAAATACAGTTAACATATGATGACAGTTTCTTGATGGAAGAAACTGACGTGAATGACTAACTGCATGTTAGATTTGGTCCCTGCTGATACACATGTTGTTTTCCCATTCTGAAATAGTCCCATCAACTGATAGAGAAAAATAAAGGTGGAATCAAGAGAAGAACCAAATGGACAACTCGAGTGGTTTAAGTAAGATTGTTGTTCACTTTCCTAGAATGTATTACACAAAAAGTTTTATTTCATGTATTCAGTTTGAGATAGTCTACAATATTCATTGCCAGAAGTTATGATTTGTTGTAGTGATCTGTTCACGTTTATGATTATGATTTAGAATTTCTTACATGATAGTCCTCCATGGCTATCTCGTATTGTAAACTCTGATGTGTTTTGATTGTTTGTGATCAATGGTAATTCCACATTCTAAAAAAATAAATAAATAAAATATAAAAAAATAATAATAAAGTAATTAATTCCTAACAGACTAAAACATACAAATTCAAAACTCGACAGTTCAAAATGTTGCACGCTATGTACAGTACATAAGCAATGTAAGCCAAACCCTATTCCCTCATGATAAGCTCTTCTCTGATATTCTCTATTCCTAAAGCTGGATGTTCCAGTCTAAGGCTATGTAGAAGACCATTTCGGCCCCGTTTGGGATTGCTTCGCTTTTAAAAAAAAATCAGCTTTTGTTTAAAATTTTAGATTTTATTGTGTTTGGTAAATAAATAAAAAGCAGCTTTAATTGAAAGTTATAGGTCACTGACAGCAGATTTTAGAAGCAGCCCAGATGTTGCTTTTAGAAGCAGCTGTGGATAAAAACACGTTCTATAGTTGTTTTATGTACTGACAGCACTTTTAAAAATATTATTTACCAAATATGAAACTGTTTTAATTCACAACTGATTATTTTAACAACACAGCAGCAACAGTTTTTTTAAAAAGTCACAGTAATCCCAAACTAGCCATTATTCTTTTTCAGTAGAAATTCTAAAGCTTCTTCGGATGATGAGTACATAAAATTAAAAAAATATAATGTGAGTGATATTTGCCATTTATGCAATAGTGTGTAACATAAAAACTGCAATTTGAATTATTTTAGTTTCTAATATATCAAACCAAGATTTACTATTTCTCACTAGAAAACCTACTATAAAACCCTTATAATAACTATTATGGGGACTAAGAAAAATTATTTTAGGCATTACCAAATTCAAAACAAAGTCGACAAGAGAGTTCTCAATATCTAAGATAATCGAGACCAAAACCAAGGTTTCTTGAGGAAACCCTAAGGCCGCCATCCAAACTGTGCTGCCATCAAAGCCGGGCGTTTTTCCGGCACCATCTCGTTCCAGTATGCATCAAGATAGTGTCCTCGTGTGGAATTGTAGGGGCATTGTTAACACTGAAACTCAACATGTGCTCGTTGATATAGTACAAGCTAGGAAACCTAGTCTGATTTTTCTCTCAGAAACCCTAGCCAGGAAGAATTTGATTGACTCTCTCACGGTTAGACTTGGTTTCAAGGGGGTTTTTTGTGTCCCTCATGAGAAGGACTCTCAAGGCCTGGCTCTATTCTGGAGTGAGGATACTCATGTGGACATTCGAACGTACTCTCCTAATCACATTGATGCAGAGATTGGGAAGCCGGGAACAGACTTGTGGAGATTCACAGGCATATATGGGGTTGCTGTGAGAGGAGGTAGAGATCGTACTTGGTCTCTTATTCGAACCCTCACTGCGCAGCAATGTTCTTTACCATGGTTAATGGCAGGGGACTTCAATGAGGTTATCTCCTCAGCTGACAAGTCGGGCGGACCGCCTCGGTCTGCTGCATCCATGGCCAGATTCAAGCAAACCATATCAGCCTGTGGTTTCATTGACATGGGTTTTGTGGGAGGACGTTTCACTTGGTCCAATAGGTATACGAAGGAAAGACTTGATCGGGGATTCCAGACCTCTCAGTGGAGAAGCAGATTTCCATTTAGCAGGGTAGTCACCTTATCTCCGTCTGAGTCGGATCACAATCCGCTTCTAATTGAAGTCAGTGCAGCGAGGTTGCCAAACAATAGAAGGGTGCGATGCTTTCGCTTTGAGGAAGCGTGGTTTGGCAGAGAGGAATGCTCTACTATCATCAAACAGGAATGGGCAAGGCCAACTACGGGCAACTCCCTAAAGCAATTGGGGCAGAAAATTAAGGGTGCCGGCAAAAAGCTGATGAGTTGGCACAAAACTGATTTTGATAAGCAGAAGGTGGAAATGCGTATCATCCAGGAGAAACTCCATGATATTATGAGGCTGCATTTTTCTCCTGAGCAGTTTGAGGAACAAAGACAAATACATGTTCGCTATAGTCAGCTACTTACTCAACAAGAAAAGTACTGGCGACAACGTTCTAGGGTCTTATGGCTCAAGGATGGGGACCGGAACTCCGCTTTCATCCATAGTCGAGCTACAAATAGAAAGTGTAAGAATACTATTAAAGGCCTCATGGATGAACAGGGGGAATGGCAAACTGCGGCTATTGAAATTCAGAGACTACTTATGCAGTATTATAATGAGATCTTTTCCACGGGGGGGG
>LYNE01007939.1:1209-13167 GCA_001662545.1 Rosa x damascena
CCAACCCAAAAGGTACTCAACAGAATTATCCAAAACGCAGAATACCAAAACAGATTGTCAATACTACTTTACTCAAATGATTCTATAATTGACAAATATTAGATTGCTCTGTTGACTTTCATAGCATAAAAAACAATGGAGAAACAGCAGAAAGCAGAGAACTTTATTCTCAGAAATAAGTCAATAACTAAGCTCTTAAAGGACTTACCAACAGTAAAAGTAAATCTCAGAACGCCACTATAATTCTCACCTTTTTGACCCAACGAAAAAAAAACCCAAAAATCATCAAAACCCTTACAAACGGTTTTTCTTTCGCACACCCAAAACCAAGAATTCCAACACTGACACAACTTCAAAAACCAAAACCAAACAAAGCCAACAAAACTCAACCAATCAAAATGCAGCCGGGATCAATAAGAAGACTTGGGTCCAAATTGAACACAAATTTAATAACCCACTGATCATTTCGATGCCACTGAAATTTAGTTTTCTTTTAAAGAGAAAATTTCTGAGTATGTATGAGCAACAAAAATTCAGAAAAACAAAAACAACTTCATACCTCAGTCCCTTTAATTTGATAATTATTTACAGATTCGTTCAAAATCAATAACAATCTCAGCCAGGTCTTCATCACCAACAAAACCAAGTATTGAGTGAGTTCAAATTCAGAAAACAATAGAGATTAAGGAGTTTACAACCTCCAATACTCTAATGATTCTCTAACCCATAATTTAACACAACTGAAACACCAAACATACCTCAGTCAATTTGTTTCCACACTGGCCTCATCTCCTTTGAAAATCCAAAATTTTCAAAATGAATAACAATCTCAGCAACGCCTGCATCACCCAAACCAAAATCAGTGACATGCAAATATTCAGAATGAATTGAAGAAATTATGTAAAAAAAAAAAAAAATGTATTGTACTCTCCTTCTGGGAAGCAAACCTGTCTCAACCCATCTCTCTCTGTGTTTCTTCAAAGCAAAGAAAGAAAGAGACGGTGGCTCAAAACTTCAAACGTTAACAGCAGATGAACAAAACCCAGATAAAAAATAAAAAAAATCTCAAACCTTGGGATTCAACAGTGAACCAAACAACCCAACAAATCTTTCACAAAAAAGACTCATCAAACCTACCTGAGTCCTTGGTTTTGATACTTACTGCAATAGCAGAGCCCAATTCCTAAATCAATCACATATACACTGATTTGAAGAAATCAGGTAAAGAGTTCACAGTGAGGAGAGCGAGAAAAGGAAAAAAAGGGGACTGCAGGAACCAAATAGAAATTCGCAGATCAAAAGCAAGGAATGATTTGCAGGAGCAATAATCCACTTTCTCAATCTTGGTTATATGGCTAAAGAAGAAAGAAGAAACCAACGCAAGTCAATTCTTTGGATGTAGAAGAAAGAAGAAACCTCCAGAAGCATATGGTATATCCAGGTTGGTTTTGGATTTTTGTGCGAGGAGACCGAGAGAAATTTGTTGATTCGAGTGAGAGCAAGAGCAATTTGGAATTCTTTGGCTGTAGAAGAAAGAAGAAACCTCCAGAAGCATACCGTAAAAAAAAAATGCATCTTCCCATACCTAAAGACACATATGCCCAGCCAACATCGTCTCAGCAAGCATACAAACTGAAATTATAACAGCAAACCAAGGGCAAAAGAGTCAATTCCTGTAAAAAGACCCATATGCCCAGATGACATCATCTCAAACAGCACCCACTCCTGCAATATAACAGAAAAGCAAGGACTAAAACGTCTTCTCCACCCCTTGATGAACAGTAGTAACAGTGAACTCATCTTTCAATATATGTATAATACACATTGCCATCAAACAACACCGGCTTTAGAAAACCCTAGTTATCGTTTTAACCGTCGCCTCACTGCAGCTCCAACTGTGAAGGTTTAGGCGACACCACTTTTGCTTTCTGTTGATTCTAGTTTTCAACTTCAGGTAGCTATGGATGTTTTGGCTTGGAACTATCGTGGCCTTAACAACTTCGCGTCGGTTCAGGCACTGAAATTATTGATTCAACTGAAGCCATCAATCATCTTTCTATCAAAGACCAAGGTAGCTTTTTGAACTGTGAAGCAGTTAGTGAAGGGCAATTAGGAGGGGTGGCTTTGTTTTGGGCGGATGGGCTTGATATCAGGTTTTGATCCAAGAGCGCGATCCACATCGACGTGGAGGTGAGATAGTCCGATGACTCTGGGATTTTGTGGCACCTGACTGGTTTGTGCGGGCACCCCGTCACGGCAGATCGACACCTGACATGGGCGCTGCTTCGCTTACCAAGTGCGGAGTGTGCACTCCTTTGGGTGGTGGTTGGTGACATGAATGAGCTTCTCCATGCTTAGGAGAAGGATGGTGGTGTAGCGCGTCGGGAGAACCAGATGCAGCCTTCAGGGATGTTTTGTCTGACTGTGGCCTATTTGGCATTGTCCAGGTATGCGCAGCCGCTTGACCGGGCTGTTGCGACGACAACGTGGACTGATGTTTTCACCGCTGCAAGGGTCCTCCATTTTCCACCAATACATGACGACCATATTCTTATTCTACCGGTGTTGTCGCTTTTTGTTCGTGTTTGGCTCCAAAACCAGTTGGCGTGCAAACTGTCTCTTTTGAGCGAGTGATTGTGCAGGCGTGCCAGCACAGTGGGGTGCAATCGTCGGGGGAGTCCCTTGACCTGACTTCTTCTTCAAGCGCTGTGGACGAGGAGAGCACCAACCTCATCACAGGGCTCTTCTCTTGCCTTTCCGAAAAGGACTTTTGCCTTACTGATAAGGACTTTGGGTGTGATCTCTTCGGTCACCAAAATCGATACTCAACGTTGTAGGTTGAGCAGAGCAATCACTGGGAAGTTCTGAGAAAGCACGGGATTTGCTAAAGCGTATCTTTAGCTTCGCAGAGTTGCGAGGGCGTTACCCTTGCTTCGCTGGTTGTATCGGTAGCGGTTGCACTAGCAGTCGGCTTGCGAGGAGACTAGGACTGTAAGCACGGTCGCCGGGTTGATCTGGTAATGCTGACAGTCGGCTCGCGAAGAGACTAGGACTGGTGGGCGGTCACCGGGTTTCAACGAGGTTGAAGGTTTTCTCCGGGGAGGCTTTGTAATCGCTGGGATTAGTTGATTAGAGAGGTCCTTGATTTCGCCGCTTAACCCTGTATTTATACCCTAGGGTTTCGACTGCTCCTTGCCTTAGAAGGATTATTAATTGAAGCTTCCTATTCAACCTCTACTACTCAATCTCAAGAAGGTTTCGTTTCCTTATGAGTCACGGAATGGGCGAAGATATACCCCAAACCTGAGTAGCTTTATTTTTGGGCCGCAGGTATCGGCCCACTGGCTTAAACCCACCAAAGTATCCTACCAAAAATACTTTTGGGCTCAAACATTGCCCCCCAGGCCCCGAAATCAGGCCCGCGAAGACGTAACTGATTGAAGGGGACTAGAACGACGCGCCGGTCGCTTGAAACGATGCCATTCATGAAGGTCGGGTCTTTTCGTTTGCGAAACGCTTTCTGTCGCATCGTTTCCCTCACAAAATTCTTTATTTAAAACCACAGCCGCAAAACCTGTCACATCAGAAACCCTTCCAGTCTCTTAAACCCAGAAAAATCCATTTCTTCCAACATCTCCTTGTAGACACCCAGAAATGGCTCCCCCAAAGAAAATCATCATCGATCAGGAGGAAGAGTTAAACGAAAAGGCTGCTCAAACTTGGGGCATCAACATCGGTGTCCGCATTCGTCTTCAAACATTTATCCATCGACCCCTGTTCCTTCGCTTCTCTGATCATCAAACCGGACTGGGTCCAGCGCCACAAGATGCTATTCCAGCTGACGCTATCGCTCTATATGGCCTACTAGTCCGTCGGCCCATTCCAGCCCTCCGAATGACTCCTGGAGATTTTAGTAGCTGGGGTGCCCAAAACCATCGAGCCAAAATAGGGAATTGGCCATCCTCCATTAGTGCAGCGGAGACCTCTTGGTATCGCGAAACGAGGGTGTGGGATCTGGCTCGCTGGAACGCAGCAGGTATCGCGCATACTATCGACCTGTGTTTTCATCTTCTTCGCGGTGGCAACCGCTCACCGCTCGCTGCTTTTCTTTGTTTCTGGAATACCGCCACCAACACATTTGACTTCAGATTTGGTCAAATGAGTATCACTCTGTTGGATATCCTCGCCATCACTGGCCTGCCCATCGATGGCCAACCCTATGTGCATGGCCAATTCGACTCTGTCAACTTTACCTCGACCATGGCCCAGCACGGTCGCAGCGCCCATAGTGGCTCCTACCCGCGATGGTTGGCTTATTACAGCCGGGAACACAATGCAACCGGCGGGATCGCTTTTCTGGAATATTGGCTTTGTAAGTTTGTATTTTGCACCTCTTCCTGCAAGTCGATTGGTACTTGGACTCTCCTAGCGACGGCCCTCTACAACAGTCGCAATGTCGGGCTCGGACAACCGGTGCTAGGAGCCTTTTACCGCATGTTATACCAGGCGACGATGCATCCATTTGAGACCAACATGTCCGACCCCTTTTGGATTTTGGATTTCTGGATTCAAACTTACTTCCCATTCTTCCGCCGTGATGACATCCCGCTACTTCCACCGGCCGATCAACTCTTAGGTCGATGGTTTTGCCGCGAGGCAAAATATTCATCCCCCCTTATTCCGAGTGTTTTTGTTATCTGTACCTCCTGGATGAGATGCCATACTGCGACACAATTCTAGATAGAAGATTCCCATATCTACTTGAATATGGCTTCCTTCCTGGCGATCCTCGCTACACCGACCGCGCTCGCCTGGCTTTCCGCCGCGCAGTTTCCTGCTTAGACATCAGGATCGCCGCCGAGAAACTCAGCTACGAGCTTTATGCTCCCAACCACTTTGCCCGCCAATTCGGCCTTGTCCAATTGGTGACATTCCCTTTATACGACG
The DNA here is from genome assembly GCA_001662545.1 of Rosa x damascena. Classification (NCBI taxonomy): domain Eukaryota; kingdom Viridiplantae; phylum Streptophyta; class Magnoliopsida; order Rosales; family Rosaceae; genus Rosa; species Rosa x damascena. Next base: position 6,157 of record LYNE01007939.1, read on the forward strand.
CCTGGAATTATAACACTTCTTGGCGCAGATTTGGGCCCCCCTCTGGGCCCGCGCCAGCACAGAGTATGCTCGCGCTAGTTGATCTTCCTGATTGGGCTCAGACCATCAACGCCGTGGACGGAACTGAAGAAGGATATGAGACTTGGTGGGAAGAGGTCTCTGTCAATTGCTGGGCTCAGCCGGACGACGAACTCTTTGCAACACTCTTCGGAGAGCTGAGGAACCCCTACCCTGCAGATATTGAGATGCTCGCTCGCTTCTCTGAGCATGTTGCACGATCTCAGCCTCTCCCGGCCATACAAACGGCGCGAGCCCCTCGCCCGGCCCAGGCTGGTATCGTAATTCGCGAACCCCCTCCAGAGGTGAGTATCTTAATTCTATCTTCTGTACCTTCCTTCATTGCTTTCCCTTCACTGATCCTTTGCTGTATCAGGGGAGTGCGCCACGCTCTGGCCGCCGCGCAATCAGCGCTTCCCCGGCCGCAGGCCAATCTGGAAAACAGAAAGCGGTGCTCGCTGAGCCTGAAGAGGAAGATTCTTCCTCTGATGACGATAATCCACTAACCGTAAGAATCCTCTACCCTTAAGACTATGCTTTCAGTGCGAGTTAAGTCCTAACTTCCCGATTTTGGCAGGTCGCAGCTGCTTTGGCTCGCACGCAGCCGCTCAGACCCTCGCACTGACCCATGGGAAAAGGATGAACCACTCGCTGATCGATTGGTAAGAAACAGAGAATTCACGCTAGAAATTATCTATCTTTTAGCCCAATTCCTATAACTGTTTTACTCGCAGGTCCGTAGCCGGTCTTCTGGGCATGCTGGGGAAGGCTCTTCTGCTGCTGGTCAAGGATTATCTGCTTCGCAAGCTCAAACACCTACGGACCCTAGCAATCTCCCACCACCTGCCAGCACCTCGAGCGATATGCATTTGGCTCCGATTGTGCAGGTCATAGACGACAGCTCGCCTGAGCTGGAAGAAAGTGCAGCCCTTCCGGATGTATTATCTGAGGAGCCAATCGCTGAATATATACTGCTCCTGTTGTGGAAGTCGATGTTGCTGTGGAAGCTCCTGTCGCTGACCTCATTGAGCTAATTGGTGAGGAAAGGGTGGTTCAAGAGCCTGCCCCCCACGCTCTTGAAGTAGGAGCTGGGATAAATGCAGAACCAGAGCCAGCCGCGGCCCCCATCGTCGAGCCTCAAGAAGCCCCTGCTGCGGCTGCTGCTGACGCAGATGCTAATGCTCTCCCGCTCGAGCCTCCTACCAGGCTGGAGAGGTTGGTTCGCGTACTCAAAGTGGCTCCTCCAGGAGTTATAGATGAAGCGAGGGATGGGCTACATCGACTTCTGGGTCCTGACATTTTATTGCCAGGCGCGCGTGCCAGAGCTCAGGAATATTTGATGGTTCTTCGCCGTGAACGAACCATCACCGAGGCCGAGTTCGCCGAGATATATGAGCTATTACTAAATCTTCCCGATCGGATTAATGAAAGAACAACCGCAACCGCGCAAGCTAGGCAGGTTCAGGCTCACTATCGAGGCCTTGCGCAACAGACAGAGACATCTCGCGACTTCTTGGGCGATAGAGCTATCCTTGTCAGGGACCTGCGAATTACGCAGAACCATCTTTGGACCCACATTCATGAGCTTCAGGCCCAATTGGTCGAAGCAAAGGCCCAATTGACTGCGGTGACGACCCAACTTGAGCAAGAGGAACCTCAACTAGAGCAACCTCTAACAGCCTTCGAAGCAATGTCTCAGACCTTGACTCAAGCCCGCGAAGCAGTCCGACAAGCGGAGCGAGTTGCTGCCGATGCTAGTTTTCGTTTGGATGAACACTTGCTTCGCCTGAATCATGCGGGCCGAAAACTTTAGGCCTCATTAGTTAGGCCCATTTTACTTTGTATGAATGACAATATAATTAATATTTAATATTTAGCCCACTTTGCTTGGCCCAAATATTATTTAAATTCCGGTAGTTACTGACATCGAAACTGTTGAAAAGGTAACCCCAATTTGGGCGGTTATCTCCTTGAAGACTGCCCCGCTTCCCAGGCGTTTTCAATTCCTTTCATTTCCGAAATCCTAGCATTTAACTTCATTGATTCTCTCATTGATGGCGTTGAAAGTACCTCAACTGCCTATTGCACAGCTGGGATTACTACGACCAGCACTATAAATACCTGCACTCAGAGAAAATAGGCAACCAAGCAATCATGTCTTCTCCAAAAATAACCTCGCAGACCCTGCTGCTCTTTCTTCAGTTTCTAAAGTCTTCCTCCCATGAGTTCACTCTTAGCCACAAATTTATAGGCTTCATGGCTTAATCTCAAAACCTGAGTAGGCCTCATGGCCTAATCTTAGGTTCGGCGGCATGTCTTTGGTTTCTGAAAATCTGGATGAACTTGCCAGTCTTAGTTAAACCGAAGAACCTGCTGCGCTCCTAACGCGGCGGAACGAGATTCTGAGGAGTCCGTCTCCTCTGATTGTCCGCGAGGAGCTTGGGGAAGAAGGGCGGAAGGCCACTTTGAGGCCGACTGTTCTTCTCCCGTGGTCTACCTCCGGGGCCCTGCTACGAGACTTCTGTTTTTCCCCAGGAGGTAGATGTGGTTGTGAGTCGCGCTCGCTCTGGATACCAACTCCAGCCCGGAGGAAAGTCACAAGGAAGGGGTAAGATGGATTATTTCCTTCCCTCTTCTTCCTGTACCGATGACAGCAGTGGCGACTCAGATCGGAGGAGGATCTGGGTGAAGAGAAGAAGAGTGCCGATCGTAGCGCCCAGATCCTTCTTCCCACAACCAGATCCAATCACTTTTAAGCTTTATGTTGTTTCAAAGCCACCTTTGGCCTTATCATTGCAAGTGTAACTGAATTAGTCTGTTTTGTTGTATGCTTTTGGCCGCAAAGCCACTTTGTGAATGAAATTTTCGCTTTGAGCAAAAATTCGCAAAAGAATGTTTAGCCTGAAAATAAAGCCTCTTGTATAGGCCCCTATGCTATTCTTAACACACTTTGTCAAAGAAAAAATAAAGTTAACTTCGTAAAATTTGGATATAATAATAAAGCCTCTTGTATAGGCTTTTACGTACATCAGGCCTCAAATAAGGCATGAATAGATATGGAGTTGCCCCCCAATGTTCATCGGGGAAGCAAAGACAAGAATCACAGGCCACTTTGAAAAGGCCTGAAAATAATAGAGAACTGATGCGAGCCGATGAAGATTAAGGTTGCCCCCCAGTCTGGGCAGGAGATTGATCAGGGGGATCTTCGAACTCCCAAACACTAGGATAATATTTCTTCAAGAAACGCCAGTTAATGGGGTTGCGATGGATGTCGCCATTGACGTCTTTGAGGTGAAAAGCCCCGCGCTCCAAGATCCGGTGGATGACGAAGGGTCCCTCCCATCGCGGCGTCCATTTACCGCGGCCTGTTAACTTTTCGCCAAAGGGTAAGACAGCCTTCCAAACAAGGTCGCCTTCTTTGTAACTACGACCACATGTCCTCTTATCATAGGCGCGGGCGATACGCTGTTTTTCCATTACCAAATTGTCCAAAGCCTCCAAGCGCTGCTCACTTAAATCTTCGTGTTCCTACCACATTGCCTGAACATAATCTTCACCGATCAAATGATACTGCTCTTGCACGCGTAAAGAATAGACGTTAATTTCTAACGGTAAGACAGCGTCATGACCGAACATGAGTGCGTATGGCGTCGTTGTGGTGGGATTCCGCTTAGAAGTGCGATAAGCCCAAAGTGTCTCATACAAAGTGTCGTGCCATTGTCGAGGGTTCTCTACCAGCATCTTCTTTAGTAAGGTAATGATTGTCTTGTTGCTAGCCTCCGCTTGACCATTGGACTGAGCGTAATATGGAGTGCTGTGGATGAACTGGATGCCAAAATCATTGACAAGCTCCTCGACAGGGCCTCCCATGAACTCTGCCCCCCCCGGTCCGAAACAAGCAACTCGAGGATACCGAACCTGCAGAGAATGTTACGGAAAATAAACTAGCGAATGGTGGCACCGGAGGCCTCCTTCAAAGGCTCTGCGTCGACCCATTTGGTGAAGTAGTCAGTGGCGACGATGATGAACTTGTGTTGGAGAGAAGAGTGGGGATGGATCATCCCAATCAAGTCCAATGCCCAGCCTCGCGCAGGCCACAGCTTGATAATAGGCTACATAGGAATGGTAGGAACATGCTGGACTGGACCATGCGCTTGACAATCTTCACAGCCCTTAGCAAATGCAATACAATCCTTTAAAATGCTGGGCCAATAATAACCATGCCGCCTCAGAAGCCACAGCATTTTAGGTCCCGCTTGATGGGCCCCACATACCCCTGTGTGAACCTCACGCATTAATCGCTTTGCTTCGCGGCCATAGACACACCGAAAGTCTATACCTTCTTCCCCACGCCGTCGCAACTCATCACCTCTTAGGAAGTAATTGAGAGCGAGAAAGCGAATCTTCTTGTCAGCGGTGGCGTCTGGTTGATTGAGGTAATCAACCAACGGGATTCGCCAATCCATATCGATAGGTTCTACCACCGCGATCACTGGATCATCGGGTGGATCAGGTCTGGCGAGCCAGGAAGGTAATGTGCGATGCTCAACTTTCAGGATACGCTCACGAACTCCATATTTCAACGTAACGCCTGTGGCCAGCTGAGCGAGCTCGTTAGCTGCAAAATTGTGCTCGCGGGGGATATACTCCAAACCGACGTCATCAAATTCGTCCAGAAGCTCAATAGCACGATTCAGATATGGTATAAGCAACCAACTTACACAGCGATATTTTTCCTGGAGCTGGTTTATAACGAGCTGAGAATCGCCGAGAATCTGAACGTCCCTCAAGCCCATTTCCAATAAAACTTCGAGTCCAATAATAAGAGCCTCGTACTCGGCCTAGTTGTTTGTGCATTTGAACTCTAGTTGGAAAGAGTAAGAGAAACGGTCGCCCGTTGGGTTTTCTAGAACAATCCCTGCTCCGGCCAATGTGTCGGTTCTTAATCCATCAAAGAACAATACCCAGGGCTGCAAGGATACTGTGGCTTGGTACCAAACTGCGTACTCTGGGATGCGCGCCAAATCTAGTCGGATCATAGTGGCGGATGCGATCTCTAACTCCTTCAGCGTGGGTATCTCTAACGTGGGATGATGCGCAAGAAAATCCGCGATGGCCTGCCCCTTGACAGCTTTCTGTGGTACATATTGGAGCGAAAGTTCTGAGAGAGCCAATACCCACTTTCCAATGAGGCCTCTCAAAATAGGCCGCGACAACATGTATTTGACCAAAACAGATTGAGCGATGATGCAGGTAGTGAAGGATAACATGTAATGACGCAACTTGCACGCTGAAAAGTACATAGTTAGGCACAGCTTCTCCATAGGGGTGTACCTTGTCTCACAATCTGTCAACGTCCGGCTGAGGTAAAATATAGCATGCTCGATACCTCCCTCATCATCTTGAGCGAGCAGGCTGCCAATGGAAGCCTTAGCTGCTGAAATGTATAACTTTAGTGGGATCCCAGCTCTGGGCGGAACGAGCACTAGCGGGCTTGCCAGGTAGGCCTTGATATTGTGGAAAGCCTCTTTATGTTTAGGCTCCCACACAAACTCGTTTTGCCCTTGTAACCTCAGCAGCGGCGTGAAGGGTTGGATTTTACCTGCAGAGTTAGAGATGAAACGTCGTAGGAAATTGATCTTACCCAACAAACGCTGTAATTCTTTCTTCGTTCGCGGGGGAGATGCGTTGATAACTGCGCTCGCCTTGTCATCAGGGACCTCAATTCCTCGCTGATGAACTATGAATCCTAGGAAATCTCCTGCCTGGACTCCAAACACACATTTAGCCGGGTTCATCTTGAGTTTATGGCGTCGCATGCGCTCGAATACTTTCCTGAGATCTGCAATGTGGACTTCTTTTTTCTGAGACTTGACCACTACGTCATCGATGTACACCTCTAAAATCTTCCCCAGTATGTCTTGGAAGATCAAGTTCATGGCTCTCTGATACGTCGCACCAGCGTTCTTTAGGCCAAATGGCATGACCACATATTCAAACACCCCCTCGAATCCGGGGCACCGGAATGCTGTCTTGTGCCTGTCTTCTTCAGCGACCAGAATCTGGTGATATCCTGCAGTGCCATCCATAAAGAATAACAATTCATGTCCTGCCACGGCATCTACCAACATATCCGCGACCGGCATGGGGTAAACATCTTTAGGTGTGGCAAGATTCAAGTCTCTGTAATCTACACAGACTCTCATCTTGCCGTTCTTTTTCCGGACATGCACTATATTAGACAGCCACTGATTGTACTTGGCGACCCTGATAATGCCTGACTTATGCATCTTCTCTACCTCCTCCTTGACGAGAACCTGGGTCTCTGAATTCATTCGTCGAGGTTCTTGCTTCACAGGCCTCTTGTCAGGAAGAGTTGGTAGTTGATGACAAACCAAATCTGGTGACAGGCCGGGCATGTCTTCATACTTCTCCGCAAAGCAGTCCTTAAATTCTAATAACAACTCAGTGAGCCTCTGTTTCTCGCTAGGCTCTAAATAAGCGCTGATAGCCACCTCCATGGGTCGCTCCCTGTTCCCAGATTAACTCTCTCAATAGGGTCTCTGACTTTAGGAGGTGTATCGTCCAGCGCTGCCGGGGCGAGTTGAATGCTGACTTTATCTTCATGCTCCAGATCACACTGTTCTTCATTAATGACCTCTAAGGTCGCGATGCGATCATAAGCCTCTTTTTCCACCATGTATGACGATAGCCGCTCGTGTATCGAGTGGAAGGCCTCTATCCCCTCCGCCGGGAGGTTGTAATCCATTAATCGGTTAAAGGCTTGGGCACAGCATGGCCAGGCATTTCCAAGCCTTCTTTTGCGAGCGTAAGCCCCCACTGTGCTAGTTCAGAGGCCGTCACCCCTGTGGGGCGGCCTTTATCATCAATGCCACTAACCTGTAATGGAGTGATAGGCTCCAAATAGTATCTGGCATCTACATAATTTGCGGA